>BPLQ01007118.1:0-35904 GCA_021605075.1 Caerostris darwini
TTATAATGCTATCGGAAAAACAAATCTATTAAAATGTGTTGTTGTTGTTGTTGTTTCTTATCCCACTTGGCTGGCCAAGCCCACGAGCCCATATGGACTCATGATTGAAGGGGAAGGAAGCAGCTTCTGTTGTGATGGAGCACCCGTAGGTAGAAGCCTGACTTTTGCTCCGTGACGCTCTTACAGTCATAGAAGACCGGGACCTACGGCTTAGCGGTAGATTCCGAACCACTACAAACATCCATGGCACCGCCGGGATTCGAACCCGAAACCTGTGGCACCGAGCGCCAGAGCGCTAGACACTCGGCCATTCAGGTCCCAAATTTGCCAACGGCACGCAGTGTTCCCAGGTGGTCACCCACCCAAGTACTGACCGCGCCCAATGATGCTTAACTTCGGTGATCTAACGAGAACCGGTATATTCAGCATGGTACGGCCGTTGGTAAAAATGTAAATGGGACAATGGATAAAAATTGTTAAAGTTCTAAACAGCTTGAGCGATATTAATGCAAAACATCAACCGAATCAACCAGAGTGAGACAAAACTCTCTGAAAGCATCTGAGATTGAGGAAGAAAATTGGTTCCCATTCAGAGAATCAGACACAGAGAGAGAGAGAGAGAGAGGAGAAACGGAATCTTTAAGTTTGATGAGAAACCTTCAATTAGAATCCTATGAATTTGGGGGAGAAACGGGGATTTAGTCACCAGATCTAAAATGAGTTTTCACATTTTAATTAAAATGTTACATTTACCAACTGGCACCCTATCCCGAAAGCACTGCCCTGTCGATGCTTTCTTGGGGCGCTCCGCTAATTACAGCCCCTTCACTACTTTCTGAGAGATGAATTCTTTCAGAGGCTGAACCTCTTAAGAGGTGGACTGGCGTCTGTAATTGATTTGAATCGATTCTTAAAATCGTTTCCATAACAGAAGCTTTAGCAAGATTCAGATGCAAACACAGATAATTTATAGAAGATCATTTCAAAGTTATATTTGAATACACAATGATGGATTACTTTTTTTCAGTTCATTATCACTGTATTTTCAGTTATTTTATGTTGTAAATGTAAATCCTAATGGGCGTTATGAGAATTTTTCTAATTCGAAAATTTACCTTTTTTATTATATCATCAAAAATAATGTATTAAAATATTTTTATATGATATTTTTTGAAAGCCTCAGACATGAAAATGACATTTCATAATAGCATTTTGAGGTTTCTTTTTAGAAGGAAATATGTAGAATTTTAGTAAGGCTAATACAGACTAATAAAAGCTGCATAAGCTTATAATAACTGTAGGAAAATCAATGCTAGCAAATTTACTAAAAAAAAAATTTATAATTAAAGATATGCAAAAGGGTTGAAAATATCTTATTCATAATATTTAGTTATTAATTTTAGTCTTATAATGCTTTTAACGAATAAAAAAAACGTGTCGTTTAATTTTTGCATTTAAAAATTGTAGTATAGTGGATATACACTGACTGAAAAAAAAATCCCAACACCAAGAAAGACTTGTGTTAGATAAACGAATACAATATTTTTTATGTTCCAAATACTTCAGCGATATTAATGTGAAACATCAACCGAATCAATCTTCGATAATTTATTTTTCTAAACAACAAAATTCTAACATTTTTACTCAACGTTTTATCTGTGCAATGATAAAAACTCTTCTATTCATTTATCCTACACAAATCATGAAATAAATAGGTCTGAATGTGACAAAATAGTTTCAAAAAGCTTGTAAATGTGACAATGTATGCAATATTTTTGTACTTTTAATGCTTCAGTGATATTAATGTAAAACATTTACTGAATCAATCTTCGGTAATTTGTTTTTGTAAACAACAAAACTCGAACATTTTTACTTAATGCTTTATCTGTAGAGTGATAAAAACTTCTCTATTCATTTATCCTCATGAAATGAATAAATCTGAATGAGATAATATAGTTTAAAAATTCTGTAAATGTGACAATGTATACAATATTTTTGAAGTTCTAAACGCTTCAGCGATATTAATGTAAAACATCAAGCGAATCAACCAGAGTGAGACAAAACTCTCCGAAAGCATCTGAGATTGAGAGAGAAAATTGGTTCCCAATCAGAGAATCAGACACAGAGAGAAACGGAATCTTTAAGTTTGATGAGAAACCTTCAATTAGAATCCCATGAATTTGGGGGAGAAACTGGGATTTAGTCACCAGATCTAAAATGAGTTTTCACATTTTAATTAAAATGTTACATTTATCAACTGGCGCCCCATCCGAAAGCACTGCCCTGTCGATGCTTTCTTGGGGCGCTCCGCTAATTACAGCCCTGCACTACTTTCTGAGAGATGAATTCCTTCTGAGGCTGAACCTCTTAAGAGGTGGACTAGGAGCCCGTAATTGATTTGAATCGATTCTTAAAATAGTTTCCATAACAGAAGCTTTAGAAAGATTCAAATGCAAAAACAGATAATTTGGAGAAGATCATTTCAAAGTTATATTTGAATATGTAGTGATAGATTACTTTTTTTTCAGTTTAATGTCATTGTATTTTCAATTTTTTATGTCGTAAATATAAATCGTCATTTGCTCGATGTGAATTTTTCTAATAGCTGAAAGTTATTAGTATTAATTTTTATATTTTTTATTATATCGTCACAAATGGTGTATTAAAATATTTTTATGCAGCCTTTTGAAAGCCTTATAAATGAAAATAATATTTCACAATGATATTCAGAGGGTTTTTTAAAAAGGTACTCAGATAATTTAGAGAAGATCATTTCAAAGTTAAATTTAAATAACAAGGATAGATTACTTTTTTCCATGTCATTATTATTGTATTTTCAATTTTTTTATGCTGTAAATGTAAATCGTAATGTCAGTGAATCGTAATCAGTGAATTTTTCTAAATCGAAAATTTACCTTTTTTATTGTATCATCACAAAAAATGTAATAAACGCATTACAAATGAAAATAATATTTCACAATAGCACTCTGAGGTTTCCTTTAAAAGTGAAATATATAGAAGTTTAGTAAAGCTAATACTGACTAATAAAACCTACATAAGCGTATAACATAGGAAAGTTAAACCTGGTGAATTCACTAAAACAAATTTTCTAATTATAGTTATGAAAAGGATTGAAAACATCTTATTCATAACTCTTTTTTAGTTATTATTTTTAGTCTTACAATGTCTTTCAACGAAAAAAACTTGTCCTTTAATTTTTGCATTTGAAAAATTGCAGTTTAGTAGATAAATACTTGTAAGTCAATATAAGATTATCAGAATAAAAAAAAAAAGGAAAAACCAATTATATATTAGTTACGAGAAAATGAATGTCACTGTTCTAAAAGCGTGGGGTGCTCGATATCAGTTATAATTTTTCACTAGTTTCATTCCGAAATGCAGAGTTAGTTTAAAATGTCATACAAAGCACCCCACACTTTTAAAATAGTGACATTAATTTTCTCATCAGTAATTTTATTCTTATGTTAACTATTATTTTTTACTTTTTAGTTTGATTAACACTAAAAGCGTGTTTTTTAGTGCTTTTAAACTATATTTTTTTTATTATATCGTCACAAATAATGCATTAAAATATTTTATGCGGTTTATTCTTGTAAGTTTTGCAAATGAAAATAATATTTCAAAAATGAAAATGATAAGTCCCACAGAACTTTTTATGGAGAAATACTTTAATGTAGATTCTCATGAGTTTAACATATTTGGTGTACTCTAGTGCAAAGTGCAAAGTTGTGTGATTTTATTGGAGTGCCGGGGGAAAAATCCCCACACCTCCGATTAATATTTAAATTTAAGCTGCATAATTGTAAAGTAACAGAAATTAAAAATATAAAGGAATTTAAAATTAAGAAAGCAGCATGGCTTTTAGAGATTAAGTGTTTACTAAATAATAAAACTAAGTAGAAGGATAGGAATTAAAACTTAAGATTAAACCTTTGCACAGTGCGTAATTGTAAAAAAAAATTCTTAAAGAGGAAAAGCAAAAAGGAAAGGGTGCAATCAACACGGAGAGCGACTAACAGTCAGAGCTGGTACTAAGACCCTGTATAAACCACGAGTGGGTGGAGTTAAGTGAATGGTGGCTTCTGATTTGAAGCTGAGGTGTCAGTAGTTATTTGTGTATTTGGTGTGATGATGTTATGTTTACGTTCTTTACTAGCCTGGATCTATGTGAAACCTTTTTGGTTTTGGAAAATTTAAGAATTCTGAGTCAAAAATAGCGCGAGGTCGTTTTTTATTATTAGTGTGTGGTGAATAGTCTGGTAAATTTAACATTAGAGGATTGTCACTGAGCGGAATTTTATTTAGAAAATTTTCAGCTTGTTTTTTGGCGTGATTAAGTATTGGCTCGATTTTAAGATCGGCGTGAATTAAGTGTCTATTGTAGTAATGCGGTGCATCAGTGATCCTCATTAAAACTCTATTTTGGAAGACCTGCATTCTCTTCAGGTAGTACATGGCAGCGTTTATCCAAATTGGCGCTGCGTAGGTTAAGATTGGTCTTATACATGCTTTGTAGGCAAGAAGTTTGTTTCCAATCGCGAGCTTGCTTTTCCATGAAGTTAGCGGATGTAAAGAATAATATGCTTTATTAGCTTGGTCAATTTTAGTAGCGATATGTTGTCTGAAAGTGAGTTTATTATCAAGGACAATTCCTAGGTACTTGTAAGTGGTTACAAAAGGCACTGGTTCATTGAAGATACGTAGTGGATGCATAGTAGTTAATTGCATTCGCCTGTGGAAGATGAGTAAGGCACATTTACCTGGATTTACTTTTACTTTCCACAGGCTAAGCCAGGTTTGTAGTCTATCTATGAAGGTTTGAAGTCTGAACATAATTGTGAATAAAAGCTTATGCTGTGTGATGACCGCGGTGTCATCTGCATACATGGTGTCATGTACTCTAGTAAGAAATAATTGAGCATATCTGGGACGCTTATCGCACTTTGATATTTTTGTATATTTCAGTGTTTTTTTGCATTTTCCAGATAATAAATCAACGTTTTTTTCTTCGAAGCACTGTTTGATTGTTTTGTAGAAATTAACATTTATGCTTCATTAATTAATTTATTTACTGTACCTTAATGTTTGGAAAAGGATGTATTTAATAATGCAAAATGTATGCCAACTTATAAATATAATGCTCAATCACTCGTATATATGTGCTTGCAAGTGTAAATTGAAAAAAACTATATTTTTTGTACAAAAATATTTCTTTGCAATAAATGTAGCCAAAAACAGTAACTTATCCTCCTTCAAGGGACACTAAAATACCATCATAATCTATTTACGAACCTATCAGCGGGGGTGGTAGATAAACAAGAACCAAACGATAAAAAACGACCCTGCACAGACGAAAGACATTTTCCTCCAGCCACACAATAATCTTCTACGAGATTGTGGAATCAGAACCGGCAGGATGTCTAATTCCGGACAGCTGTCACTGCCCACTTGACGTGAGGGGGCCGGATAGTATCCGGATAGCATCTAGCCGATCGTCTTTTCCTATTAGGGCTGAAGGATGGGGTGGGGAGGTCTCTTCTCATTTCCGAAGCCCCTCTCGAAATTTCGCAAAGGACAGGTGAGTTGATATTTCGAGGATATCTTTTGACCGAGCTGCGGTATGTATTGAGGAGTCCGTTTCGATTTGGGAGTTGGTAGATGCTTTCCGATAAACTTGATGGCGGTGGTTGCCGTTGTTAATGTATTGTTGGCCATGAAATAAGTTTTCATAGCACGGAAAACTTAATAATTTTTTTAAAAATTACCGAATTTTAACTAAACATAAATCAAGGTACAGAAATAATAATTATATTAAAAGATTTAAATTATAATGAAGATAGATAAAAAAATGCGTTGCGTATTGGAGAGTTTGTTTTATTTAGATTTGAAATTTTTACTTTTAATATTTTTTTTTTTATAAATTTTATTGTTAATATTTTCGTTTTTTAGACATTTATTCGTAATTTTCTTTTTCTATACGTTTTTTTTTTTTTTGTATAAATTTTATTGTTAATATTTTTTGTATAGATTTTATTGTTAATATTTTTTTTTAAATTTTGTTGTTAAATTTATATTTTATTGAAAATAAATATTGTTGTTCACCATAAAATTGGAGCACCACTTAACTGAGTCATTCTTTGGGGATCAAATATATTCAAGGTCTGCATAAGAGTTATATAATTTCCACATTTTAATATTCAATAGAAGGACATTATATTTTGTAAATTTTATATTGTCCACGACCATCTAAAATTTTATATATCTAATTTCTTAGTGTTTGCGTGTAAAATTTACATCCAAATTGCAACCAAATTGGTAGAGATACAAGTGAGATGTAGGTGGCACATTGAATCATAGTCATCTTACTTGTTTATTAGCTTGAAAACACACTTTATTTATAATTTTGTCACACATCTTTTTTTTTTGTATGTTTTGATTCCTCGTATTTTCAAGACAGAAAATAATCTTTTTTTTCCCTTGCCTAATTTTTGAAGCACTGTTTAATTTTTTTTTTTTTTTTCATTATTTTCTATAGAGTAGAAATTAACGTTTATACTCAACGGAATTTTATTTATACTTTCCCTTAATGTATGGAAATCAATGTATGTAATGATGAAAAATGCATGCCGAAATGTAAATGAAAAATCAATGGTATGTCACATATATATAAATCTAAATCAATCGTATGTATCGTATATAAATCTAAATCAATCGTATGTATCGTATATAAATCTAAATCAATCGTATGTATCGTATATAAATCTAAATCAATCGTATTCATTGTATATAAATCGAAATCAATCGTATTCATCGTATATGCATCTAAATCAATCGCATTCATCGTATATCAATACAATTCAATCGTATGCGATACAATTCAATCGTATGCATCGTATATGAATCTAAATCAATCGCATTCATCGTATATAAATCTAAATAAACCTTATACATCGTATATAAATCAAAATCACTCGTAAGCACCATATACAAATCTAAATCAACCGTATGTATCGTATATAAATCGAAATCACTCGTATGTATTGTATATAAATCAGTCAAACGTATATAAATCTAAATCATTCTAATTCATATTATATCATTCTAAATCAATCTTATGCATCATATATAAATTTAAATCAATCTTATCCAGCGCATATAAATCTATTTCAATCGCATATAAATCTATTTAAATCGCATATAAATCTAAATAAATCGTATTTAAATCTAAATCAATCGTATGCATCATATATAAATCTAAATCAATCGTCTGCATCGTATATAAATCTAAATGAACCGTATGAATCTTATATATATCTAAATCAATCGTATGTATAGTATATAAATCCAAATTATTTGTATGCATCGTATATAAACAAAAATCATTCCTATGCATCGTATATAAATCTAAATCAATCGTATGCATATGCTTGCGAGGTTAATCTAAAAATTGTAAAAAAGTATATTTTTTGTACGAAACTATTTCCTTGCAATAAATGCAACCCAAAACAATAACTTACCCTCCTTCATTAAAATATCATCATAATCTATTTACAAAGCTATCTACGGGGGTGGTAGATAAACAAGAAACAAACGATAAAAAACGACCCTCCCTAGACGAAAGACATTTACCTGGAGCCACACAATCATTTTCTACGAGATTGTGGAATCAGAAGTAGCAGGATGTCTAATTCCGGACAGCTGTCACTGCCCACTTGACGTGAGGGGGCCGGATAGTATCCGGATAACATCTAGCCGGATCGTCTTTTCCTATCAGGGCTGAAGATGGGGGGGGGACGTCTCTTCTCATTTCCGAAAGCTCCTCTCCAAATTTCGCAAAGGACAGGTGAGTGTGATATTTCAAGGATATCTTTTGAGCGAGCCGCGGTGTGTATTGAGGAGTCCGTTTCGATTTGCGAGTAGATAGATACTTTCTGATAAACTAGATGATGATGGTTGCCAGTGCTAATGTAATGTTGGCCGTAAAATAAGTTTCCATAACTTGAAATATGAATTTTCGAATTTTGAAAATCGAATTTTGAATAAACATAAATTAAGTTGCATAAAAAAATAATTACGTTAAAAGGTTTTGAAGCATAATGAAGGATAAAAAACATGCGCAAGTGTTAGAAGTATTTTTTTATTTAGATGTGAAAATGTATTGTTAATATTTTGTTTTTTTATTAATTTTATTGTTAAATTTTACTGCATATTGAAAATAGTCTTTGTTGATCATTATACGATGGGAACACCATTTGGGTCATTCTTGGCAGCTCAAATATATTCACGGTCATTCATAATTGCTGTATGTTTCTATTATTCGTAGTTTCAGGACAGAAAATTAATTCCTTTTCTTCTGTATTTTTTTAAGTAACTGTTCGATTTGCTTCCCATTAGATTCTATACAGCACAAATTAACATTTTTAATCAATGGAATTTTTTTACTTTCCTTTAATGCTTGGAAACCAGTGCATTGAAATACGAAAAATGTATGCCGAAATATAAATGAAAATCTATCGTGTGCATCGTACATAAATCAAAATAATTTGTATGTACCGTATATAAATCTAAATCACTTATAACAGGTGATCTGAAATGTTCATAGGCTAACACATAGATGGCGCTACTAATATTAAATCCATATAATTTTTAGTTAGCCCTAACCTTCAAAAGACACGTGTATAAGTTTGACAGCTGTTGCACTATTAGTATGCGTGTAATAGCTTTTTTAGTGAAGTTATAGCATTTTTAGTGTCCATCATGTGCAGTCCACTTGGCTGATTGTCTATTGGACTCCGGTGTGAAATGATGGAGCCATGTTTCATCCATTGTCACATATCGACGCTAAAATTCGGGTTTATTATGATTGCACAGCTCCAAACACTGCTTAGAACCATCAATTCGTTGTTGTTTTGGGTCGATTGTGACTCGCGCGGCACAGAACTGAGCTTTCGCATATCCAAATATTCATTCCCGATATGTCCAACACATTCCTTTGATATCTTAAGGGTCTCAACTATCTCCATCAACTTCACTTTACTGTTATCAGAAATTATTTTGCACTTAAATATCATTATAATCTATTAACGAACCTATCTGTGGGGGGTAGATAAACAAAAGTCGAACGATAAAAAACGACCATCTCTGGACGAAAGACACTTTCCTCGAGCCACGCAATCATTTTCCACGAGATTGTGGAATGCCGGATAGTATCCGAATACCATCTATTTACAAAGCTATCTGCGGGGGTGGTAGATAAACAAGAACCAAACGATAAAAAGCGACCCTCCCTAGACGAAAGACATTTACCTGGAGCCACACAAACATTTTCTACGAGATTGTGGGATCCGAACTAGCAGGATGTCTAATTCCGGACAGCTGTCACTGCCCACTTGACGTGAGGGTCCGGATAGTATCCGGATAACTCCTATTAGGGCTGAGGGATGGGGTGGGGGTCTCTTCTCTTTTCCGAAAGCTCCTCTCGAAATTACGCAAATGACAGGTGAGTTGATATTTCACGGATTTCTTCTGAGCGAGCCGTGGTATGTATTGAGGAGTCCGTTTCGATTTGGGAGTTGATAGATGCTTGCTGATAAACTTGATGGGAGTGCCGCTGCTAATGTATTGTTGGCCAAAAAATAAGTTTTCATAGCTGGGAATACGTTTCAATATATATATAAATCAATATACAAAAAAAAATTATATTAAAAGGTTTAAAACTTATGAAGGATAAAAAAGATGCGGAAATATTAGACGTTTTTATTTAGATTTGAAAATATAACTGATAATATTTGTTTTTATTAATTTTATGGTTAAATTTTATTGTTTATTATAAAAAGTTATTGTTGATAATTATAAGATAGGAGCATCACTTTGGTCATTCTTGGATAATCAAATATATTCATGGACATTGATAATTTTTGTATGTTTCTATTATTTGTAACAGACAAAAATTAACAGTAACAGTATTAAGACAAAAAAGTAAAATTTTTTCGTCTGTAAATTTTTATATTAATTTCGGTTTTTTGCCATTAAATTCTATTGAAAAGAAATTAACAATTATGCGCAATATATATATATATATTTAACTTTTATTTTACCTTATCGTTTGGAAACCAATGTATTTAATAATACAAAATGTATGCGGAAATATAAATGAAAAATCAATCGTATGTATCGGATATAATTCTAAATCAATCGTATACATCGTATATAAATCTAAAATAATATTATGCATCGTATATAAATCTATATCAATCGTATGCAAGTGCTTATGAGTTTAATCTAAAGATTGTAAAAAAATACTTTTTTGTACGAAAATATTTCTTTGTCATACATACAGCCAGAAACACTAACTTACCCTCCTTCAAGGGGCACTAAAATATCATCATAATCTATTTACAAACCTATCCGCGGGGGTGGCAGATAAACATGAACCCAACGATAAAAAACGACCATCCCTAGACGAAAGACATTTTCCTCGAGCCACACAATAATTTTCTACGAGATTCTGGAATCCGAACTAGCAGGATGTCTAATTCCTGACAGCTGTCACTGCCCACTTGACGTGAGGGGGCCGGATAGTATCCGGATAACATCTAGCCGATCGTCTTTTCCTATTAGGGCCGAAGGATGGGGTGGGGGACGTCTCTTCTCATTTCCGAAAACTCCTCTCGAAATTTCGCAAAGGACAGGTGAGTGGATATTTCGAGGATATCTTTGGAGAGAGCTGTGGTATGTATTGTGGGGTCCATTTCGATTTGCGAGTTGATAGATGCTTTCTGATAAACTTGATGGGGGTGCATGAAAATAGGCATGAAATAGGTTTCCATAGCTATGAATATATTATATATATATTTTTTTAAAAATCACCGAATTTTGATTATTCTTAAATCAAGATACTGACAAAATAATTATGTTAAAAGATTAAAAGCATAGACAAAAAAGATGGGCGAGTATTGGAGGTTTTTTATTAAGATTTTGAAAATTTTATTGGTTAGATTTTGTATTTTATAAATTTTATTGTTTATTAAAAAATTTATTGATAATATTTTGTATTTTATAAATTTTAATGTTTATTGAATATATTATTATTAATATTTTCGTTTTTTACAAACTTTATTTTTAATTTTTTTTTTTTATAAATTTGTTAATATTTTTGTTTTTTATAAATTTTTTTGTTAATTTTTTTCTTTTTTATAACTTTTATTGCTAAATCTTATTGTTTGTTGAAAATAGTTATTGCTGATTATCATAAGATGGGAGCACCAATTTTTTGGTTAATGTTTGGAGATAAATATATTCAAATATATTTTACATAAGCGTGATTTAATTTCCGCATCCTTTTAATATTCAAAGTAGAGACATTATATTTTATAAATTTTATGTTGTCCACTACCAGCTAAAATGGTAAGTAAATATATCTAATTTCTTAGAGTTTGTGTGCAAAGTTTACATCCAAATTTCAACAAAATTAGTAGACATACAAGTGAGATGAAGATGGCACATTCAATCATTGTCATCTTACTTGTATATTAGTTAGGGATGGTCATACCTTATATTTCAGCTAATCACGCATAGATATCTTTGTATGTTTCAATTCTGTGTATTTTCAAGACGGAAAATAATCCCAATTTTTTCTTGCATAATATTTGAAGCATTGTTTGATTTTTTTTTTCATCAGATACTGTTGAATAAAAATTAACATACAGTACAATGATTTTTTTTTTTACTTTTCGATAAGGTTAGGAAACCAATGTATTTAATAATGCCAAATGTATGGGGAAATATAAATGATAATCAATCGTTTGCATCGTATATTAATCTAAATCAATCGTTTGCATCGTATATAAATCTGAATCAATCGTAAGTATCGTATATGAATCTAAATCAATCGTAAGCATCGTATATAAATCTAAATCAATCGTATTCATTGTATATCAATCTAAATCAATCGTATTCATTGTATATCAATCTAAATCAATCGTACGCATCGTATGCAAATCTAAATCAATCGTATACATCCTATATAAATCTAAATCAATCGTATACATCCTATATAAATCTAAATCAATCGTATGCATCATATATAAATCTAAATCAACCGTGTGCCTCGTATATAAATCAAAATTAATTGTATGCATCGTATATAAATCTAAATCAAACGTATATATCATATATAAATCTAAATCATATGAATCGTATATAAATCTAAATCAATCGTATGCATCGTATATAAATCTAAATCAATCGTCTGCATTGTATCTAAATTTAAATTATTTGCATGTATCGTATATAAATATAAATCACTCGCATGCATCGTACATAAATATAAATCAATCTGAGGCATGGTAAATAAATCTAAATGAATCTTATGCATGGTATATAAATCTAAATCAATCGTATGCTTCGTATATAAAACTAAATCAATCATATACAAATCTAAATCAATCGTCTATAAATCTAAATTAATCGTATGCATCGCATATAAATCTAAGTCAATCGTATGTATCGCTTATAAATATAAATTACTTATATGTGTAGTATATAAATCTAAATCAACCGTATGCATTGTGTATAAATGTAAATCAACCGTATGCATCGTATATAAATGTAAATCAATCATATACAAATCTAAATCAATCGTATATAAATCTAAATTAATCGTATGCATCGCATATAAATCCAAGTCAATCGTATGTATCGCTTATAAATATAAATCATTTGTATGTGTAGTATATAAATCTAAATCATTTGTAAGCATCGTATATACACTGGTGTCCAAAAGTTAAGCATAATTGATAATTATGTGAATAAAGAAGGAACTGTATATCAGAATGGCGGGAAACATGATATGCGAGTGTAAAATGGTTATAAAATAAGAAAGCAAATCAAAAGAACGATAATAATTAATTTTATTATCCAAGGTAGCAGTTTGAAAGAAAACTGAGCAGAGCAAGGGTTCACACTTTAAAGAAAAAATGAAAGAAAACATTAAATAAAATACTGATGCTGCACTTTAATAAGGCGTGTGGTCACCTCTGACAGCCAGGCACACTGCACAGCGATTTACCATACTTGCTATGAGATGATGAATGAGTTGCGGGCTCAAACGGTTCCAAGCGTCTTGGAGAGCTCTCTTCAGTTCTGTAACGGAGCTTGGTTTGTACGAAAGGGCTGCAATTTGTCTCCCGAGCATATCCCATACATGCTCGATAGGATTTAAATCCGGGGAGTTCACAGGCCATGACATGCGCTGGATGCTTTTCGTTTCAAGGAAGTCATCAACCAGCACCGATCGGTAACATGGCGCATTACCATCCATGAATATGAAGTCAGGACCTACAGCACCTCGAAACAAGCGAACATAATGCTCAAGAACTTCGTCTCTGTATCGTTGACCAGTCACAGACCCCGTTTCAAAGAAATGGAGGTCTTTGCGGCCGTCCATCATGATGCCTGCCCTTACCATTACTCCCCTTGATGGAAAATGATGTCTTTCCGTTATGTTTCTTGGTTCAAAACGTGTTCCACGTTCTCTCCCTATCGTTACCCGACGAGAATCACTACTCAGACTAAACCGGGACTCGTCACCGAACATCACATTGGCCCACTCTCCTACACTCCAATGTTGATGTTTCAAACTCCAGTTCAAATGAGAGCGTTTATGCGCAGAAAAGAGGGGAATGCAAACTGCTGGACTTCTGGCATACAGGCCAGCATGATTGAGTCTCCTGTAAACAATTTGTCTTGAAATTCCTATTCCTGTGGCGACTGTGAGCGCCGAACTCAATGCTCTGGCAGTACTGCCCCTCTGACGTCGCGCACTTATTACCAGATATCTGTCTTGGCTAGGGGTTGTGTCTCCTAGTTGAGCTGATACTGGTTGTCGGGTAACATCTCCCGTTCTTTGAAACCTCTGCCACACTCTTGAGATCACAGACTGGTCCACATTCAAAATTTGAGACACTTCAGTTTGCGATCGTCCGGATTCCAGCATTCCAACGATTCTTCCTTTCGCAAACATGTCCAATTGGCGACTTTGTGCCATCATTCACCTTGTTTGATGGTTAACAACGTTCCTTTGCACAGCAATTGCACGCAACTTGTCTGAACTGCCTATGCTGCGTGAATCGGTTTCTCTGCGTTCCGACATGCGCAGGTGTTTCGCGCAGGACGTAGTCGACTGAAAAGTTTTGCATAAACCGAATGTTTTTTTCTTCACCCAATTATTATCCGCAAGAAATTTGGGATAATTTTACGAATATTTACTCCATTTTTTTCGCATTTTACGATTTATGCTTAACTTTTGGACACCAATGTAAATCTAAATCAGTAGTACGTATGGTATATAATCGTATGCAATCGATGTATCTAAATCAATCATCTGCAATCGATGTATCTAAATCAATCGTATGCAATCGATGCATCTAAATCAATCGTATGCAATCAATGCATCTAAATCAATCGTATGCAATCAACGCATCTAAATCAATCGTATGCAATCAATGCATCTAAATCAATCGTATGCATCGTATATAAATATAAATCAATCGTATACATGTGCTTGTGAGTTAAATCTAAAAATTGTAAAAAAGTATGTTTTCTGTACAAAAATATTTGCTTGCAATAAATACAGCCACAAACACTAACTTACCTTCCTTCAAGGGCACTAAATTATCATCATAATCTATTTACAAACCTATCTGGGGTGTGGCACATGAACAAGAACCAAGCGATAAAAAACGACCATCCACAGACGAAAAGCATTTTCCTCGAGCCACACAATGATTTTCTATGAGATTGTGGAATCAGAACCAGCAGGATGTCTAATTCTGGACAGCTGTCACTGCCCACTTGACGTGAGGGGGCCGGATAGTATCCGGATAACATTTAGCCGGTCGTCTTTTCCTATTAGGGCCGAAGGATGGGGTGGGGGACGTCTTTTCTCATTTCCGAAAGCCCTCTCGAAATTTCGCAAAGGACAGGTGAGTTGATATTTCAAGGATATCTTTTGAGCCAGCTGCGGTATGTATTAAGGAGCCTATTTCGATTTGCGAGTTGTTAGATGCTTTCCGATAAATTTGATGGGGGATGGTTGCCGCTGCTAATGTATTGTTGGTATGGAATAAGTTTTCATATATGGGAGTGTGTTATAATTTTTTTTTAAAAAAATAACCGAATTTTGAATATATATAAATCAAGATACAGAAAAAGTAATCATGTTAAAAAGAGTTAAATCATAATGAAGGATAAAAAAAGATGCGTCGTGTATTTAATGTTTTTTTTTTTTATTTAGGTTTGAAAACTGTGTTGTTAATACTTTTTGTTTTTTATTAATTTTATTGTTAATATTTTTGTTTTTTATTAATTTTATTTTTATTTTTTTCTAATTTTTATTTTTAATATTTTCGTTTTTCATAAATTTTATTGTTAATATTAGGTTGGGGAAAAAGAAATCCATTATTTTATATGAACTTCAGGACTTTATTTAAATGCTTCGGATTGTCCGATTTTCAAATATGCACCGTTTTTGTTGTATGATTTGTTGCCATTTTAAAGGTTTGAAAACTGGTCTCTATTTGCAAAAAACTTGTAGTAATACTTTTGCCAATTTTTTTTATCATTAATTTTTATTGATGATAATTTTT
The DNA here is from genome assembly GCA_021605075.1 of Caerostris darwini. NCBI lineage: Eukaryota > Metazoa > Arthropoda > Arachnida > Araneae > Araneidae > Caerostris > Caerostris darwini. Next base: position 15,669 of record BPLQ01007118.1, read on the forward strand.
TGGCGGATGCATTAAAACTTAAGTTTCTTCACTTTTAATATTTTCGTCCAGTTTTTCAGAATTTAGCGTTTAGCCATTTTTAATTCCAGTCCCACCAAATGTATAAAAGAATTTTCTGGTTTGGCCACCGTTTGAGGTGCTTCAAACGATCGTTTTGTTATGTTGTTCTCATTTTCCGTTTAGGCTTCGCAGATTTCGATCCAATTTTTTTCTGTTTGGTTGGCACCCAAACATAGCTTCTTTTTTCAGTTTTGGTTTAAAACTGTTTTATCGATTTTTAGCTCCTCGGCGATGTACGACTGCTAACATGCCGGTCAACTTCGATCATTTCTCCGATTTTTCGACATTTTCGACGACCGGCCTACCTGTGCGAGGTGCATCTTTAACATCAAAAATTCCTGAACGGAATCTGAAACCAAAATTGCACATAATTGGCTGTTACAGTCGGAACCATAAACACCATTCACAATTTTAGCCGCCTGGCTTGCATTTTCGCCTTCGTCAAAGAAAAACTGTAAAATGTACCGAATTTTCTCTTTGTTCACTTCCATTTTAACACCCTGTAACTCCCAACTGAATGGACCAAACAAAAAACAGAAAAAGAATTATTTTAGTACGAAGTGCCACCTTTCTAACGAGCATAAATCTGAAATTGTTTAATTGATACTTTACGTGATATCGATCACTACAGCCATCTATCGAAAAAATAATGGATTTCTTTTTCCCCAACCTAATATTTTTGATTTTTAAAAATTGTATTGTTATTATTTTCGTTTTTTCAAAATTCTTTTTTTAATATTTTCGTTTTTTTAAATTTTATTGTTTTATATATTTTTTTTTTTATAAATTATTTTGTTAAATTGTTTTATTTATTGAAAATAGTTATTGTTGATCATCATAATATGGGAGCACCACTTTGGTGTGTCATTCTTGGAGATCAAATATATTCAAAGGTGGCATTGCCGTGATATATTTTCAACATCCTTTTAAAAATTCATAGTGAGACATTATGTTTTATGAATTGTATGTTGTCGACGCCAAGCGGAAATGTTAAGAATATAGATGGGCCGAGTGGCTAGAGCTCTGGCTCTCGATACGACAGATATAAAGCTCGAATCCCGCTATGCCTTGGATGTTTGTAATGGTTCGGAGTCCACTTTAAACCATAGGTCCCGATCTTATATGACTGTAGAGCGTCACAAAGCCCAATCGGATTTCTCACCCACATCATTCCAAATTCTAAAGAGGCAACTCTGCTTTAAGCACAGTCATACGGTGTGGTGTCGTGTAGTAGTAGAATAGTATGTTTCGATTGGGCATATTTTCAAGACTGATTTTTTCTTGCCTAATTTTTGGAGCAATGTTTGATTTTTGTTTCATAGCATTCTATTGAGTAGAAATTAAGCTTCAGTAGAAATTAACATTCCTACTCAAGATTGTGTTTTTTTTAATTTCCCTTCATGTTTGGAAACCAACGTATATAATGATGCAAAATGTATGCCAAAATATAAATAAAAGCAAATCTAAATCAATCTAATGCATATGCTTGCGAGTTTAATCTGAAAATTGTAAAAAAATATGCATTCATACCAAAATAATTCTTCGCAATAAATGCAGCCAAAAACATTAACTTATCCTCTTTCGAGGGGCACCAAAATATCATCATAATCAATTTACAAAACAATCGGCGGGGGTGGTAGATAAGCAAGCACCAAACGATAAAAAACGACCATCCACAGACGAATGGCATTTGCCTTCAGCCACACAATAATTTTCTACGAGAACTAGCTGGATGTCTAATTCCGGACAGCTGTCACTGTCCACTTGACGTGAGGGGGGCCGGATAGTATTTTAATATTAATATTATATTTAAATATATATATATTTTAATTTAATATAGATATTTTAATTTAAATAATATTTAATTTAATTTTAAATATACATTTTTTTGTTCTAATGCAGCTGGCAAACACTTATACAATTGTCTTGAATGCTTTAAGGCGAACGTTTCACCGACATTACTCACTTAGCACTACCCAGGAGGTGCGTGTAGCTTGAAGATAAACTACGGACGCGGAGTAACAATACATCCGCAACGATCTACGATCATGTTAGACCGGGACCTACGGTGTAAAGTGGATTCTGAACCCCTACAAACATCAATCTTTCCGCCGGGACTCGAAAATGAAACCAGTGTTACCGAAACGCCAGACCCCTAGCCTCTCGAACATTCAGTCCCGAAATTTTCATTGAATTCTATTGAATAATATATTTAAAATTTCTACTCAGGAATTTTTTTTTTGTTTTTCTTTAATATTTGGAAACCAATGTCTTTAAAGATGCAAAATGTATGCCGGAATATAAATGAAATCCAATCCTGTGCATCTCTTATTAATCTAAATCAATCATACGCATCGTATATAATAGGAAATCAATCGAATGCATCCTATGTAAATCTAAATCAATCGTATGCATATAAATCTCATTAAATCGTATGCATGTAAATCTCATTAAATCGTATGCATGTAAATCTCATTAAATCGTATGCATATAAATCTCATTAAATCGTATGCGCCGGATATATATCTAAATCAATCGTATGCATGTGCTTGTGAGTGTAATCCAACAATTGTAAAAAAAGTAGTTTTTTGTACTAAAATATTTCTTTTCAATAAATGCAGCCCAAAACACTAACTTACTCTTCTTCAAGGGGCAAAATATCATCATAATCTATTTGCAAACCTATCTGCGGGGGTGGTAGATAAACAAGAACCAAACGATAAAAAACGGCCCTCCACAGACGAAAGACATTTTCCTCGAATCCGAACTAGCAGGATGTCTAATTCCGGACAGCTGTCACTGCTCACTTGACGTGAGGGGGCCGGATAGTATCCGGATACCATCTAGCCGGTCGTATTTTCCAATTAGGGCTGAAGGATGGGGGTGAGGGACGTCTCTTCTCATTTCCGAAAGCCCTTCTCGAAATTTCGCAAATGACAGGTGAGTTGGTATTTCAAGGATATCTTTTGAGCGAACCGCGATATGTATGGAGGAGTCCATTTCGATTTGCGGGTTGATAGATGCTTTCTGATAAACTTGATGGGGTTGGTAGCCCCTGCTAATGTTTTGTTGGCCATGAAATAAGTTTTCATAGCTGGGAATATGTTATAATTTTTAAAAAAATCACCGAGTTTTGTATAAACATAAATCAAGATACTGACAGAATAATTATGTTAAAAGTTTTAAGGCATAATGAAGGATAAAAATGATGCGCAGCGTATTGGATGGTTTTTCATTTATATTCGAAAACTGTGTTGTTCATATTTTCTTTTTTATAAATTTTATTTTTCATATTTTTCTTTTTTATAAATGTTATTGTTAAAATTTTGGTTATTCATAAATTTTATTATGAAATTGTATTGTTTATTGAAAATAATTATTATTGATCATCATAATATGGGAGCACCACTTTGGTGTGTCATTGTTTCAGATCAAATATATTTAAGGAAGGCATTGGCGTGATATACTTTAAACATCCTTTTAAAATTCAAGAATGAAACATTATGTTTTGTAAATTTTATGATGCTGACGCCCGGCTGAAATTTTAAGTATATAAATGGGCCGTATGGCCGGTGGCTACAGCTCTGGCTCTCGGTACGACAGATATCGGGTTCGAATCCCGCGGTGCCATAAATGTTTATAGTGGTTCGGAATCCTTTTTATGTCATAGATCCCTATCTTATATGACTGTAGAGCATCACATTGCCCAATCAGGCTTCTCACCCACATCATTTCCAAACTATAAAGGGGCAACTCAGCTTTAGGCACAGTGACGTGGTGTAGTGTGGTAATAGTAGTATGTTTCGATTGTGCTTATTTTCAGGACTGAAAATAATCCTATTTTTTTATTGCTTAATTTCTGGAGCATTATTTGATTTGGTTTCATTACATTATTTTTTGTGTAGAATGTAATGTTTCTAATAAATATTTTTTTTTTACTTTTATATAATGATTTTTTCGAAACCAATCTATTTAATTATGTAAAATGTATTAATGGAAATGCCGAAATAAATATGTAAAAAATATATATACATCAATCGTATGCATGTGCTTGTGAGTTTAATCTAAAAATCGTAAAAAAGTATGTCTTTTTTTTCTAAGAAAATAGTATTTGCAATGAATACTGACCAAAACCCTAACTTACTGTTATCAAGGGGCACTAAAATACCATCATAATCTATTTACAAACCTATCTGCAGGGGCGGTAGACAAACAAGAACCAAACGATAGAAAAAACGAGCATCCACAGACAAAAGAGATTATCCTCGAGCCACACAATCATTTTCTACGAGATTGTGGAATCAGAAGTAGCAGGACGTCTAATTCCGGACAGCTGTCACTGCCCACTTGATGTGAGGGGGGCCGGATAGTATCCGGATAGCATCTAGCCGGTCGTCGTTTCCTATTAGGGCTGAAGGATGGGGTGGGGGAGGTCTCTCCTCATTTCCGAGAGCTCCTCTCCAAATTTCGCAAAGGACAGGTGAGTAGATATTTCAAGGATATCTTTTGAGCGAGCCGCAGTATGTATTGAGGAGTCCGTTTCAATTTGCGAGTTGATAGATGCTTTCTGATGAACTTGATGGTGGTGGTTGCCCCTGATAATGTGTTGTTGGACATAAAATAAGTTTTCATAGCTGGGAATATGTTATATTTTTTTTAATTTAAATAACATTTAATTTAATTTTAAATATACATATTTTTTTTGTTCTAATGCAGCTGGCGAACACTTATACAATTATCTTGAATGCTTTAAGGCAAACGTAGCACCTACATTACTCACTTAGCACTACCCAGGAGGTGCATGTAGCTTGAAGATAAGCTACGGACGCGGAGTAACAATACATCCGCAACGCTCTACAATCATGTTAGACCGGGACCTACGGCTTAAAGTGGATTCTGAACCCCTACATAACTCCATCTATCCGCCGGGACTCGAAAATGAAACCAGTGTTACCGAAACGCCAGACCACTAGCACTTCGAACATTCAGTCCCGAATTTTCCATTAAATTCTATTGAATAATACAATTAAAATTTCTACTCAAAGGAATTTTTTTTCTTTAATATTTGGAAACCAATGTCTTTAAAGATGCAAAATGTATGCCGGAATATAAATGAAATCCAATCCTATGCCTCTCTTATCAATCTAAATCAATCATATGCATCGTATATAATAGGAAATCAATCGAATGCATCGTATGTAAATCTAAATCAATCGTATGCATCGTATGTAAATCTAAATCAATCGTATGCATGTGCTTGTGAGTCTAATCCAAAAATTGTAAAAAAAGAAGTTTTTTGTACCAAAATATTACTTTGCAATAAATAGAGCCAAAAAACACTTACTTACCGTTATCAATGGCACTAAAATATCATCATAACCTATTTACGAACCTATCTGCGGGGGTGGTAGATAAACAAGAACCAAACGATAAAAAAGACCCTCCCTAGACGAAAAACATTTTCCTCGAGCCTCATAATAATTCTGTACGAGATTGTGGAATTCGAACTAGCAGGATGTCTAATTCCGGACAGCTGTCACTGCCCACTTGACGTGAGGGGCCCAGATAGTATCCGGATACCATCTAGCCGGTCGTCTTTTCCTATCAGGACTGAAGGATGGGGGTGGGGGACGTCTCTTCTCATTTCCGAAAGCTCCTCTCCAAATTTCGCGAAGGACAGGTGGGTTGATATTTCAAGGATATCTTTTGAGCCAGCTGCGGTGTGCGTTGAGGAGTCCGTTTCGATTTGCTAGTAGATAGATGCTTTCTGATAAACTTGATTGGTTGCCACTGCTCATGTATTGTTGGCCATGAAATAAGTTTTCATAGATGGGAATATGTTATATATTTTTTTAAAAAACACCTAATTTTGAATATGTATAAATCAAGATACAGATAAAATAATTACGTTAAAAGGTTTTGAAGCATAATGAAGGATAAAAAAGATGCATCCCGTATTGAGTGTTTTTTTTTATTTATATCTGAAAATTTATTGTCAATATTCTGTTGTTGTTTTTAATGTTATTGTTAAATGTTATTGTGTATTTAAAATAGTTATTGTTGATCATTATAGGATGGGAACGCCAGTTAGATCAAGGGCATTGATAATTTCTGTACGTTTCTATTATTTGTATTTTCAAGACAAAAAAATTAACTGTTTTCCCAGTGTATATTTTTAAATAACTGTCTTGAATTTTTCTCATCAGATTCAATTGAAAAGAAATTAACAATTGTACTGAATATCATTTTTTTTACTTTTATTTTTCCTTAATGTTTGTAATCCAATGTATTTAATGATGCAAAATGTATGTCGAAATATAAATGAAAATCAATCGTATGCATCGTATATAAATGAAAAATCAATCGTATGCATCGTATATAAATGAAAAATCAATCGTATGCATCGTATATAAATGAAAAATCAATCGTATGCATCGTATATAAATGAAAAATCAATCGTATGCATCGTATATAAATGAAAAATCAATCGTATGCATCGTATATAAATGAAAAATCAATCGTATGCATCGTATATAAATGAAAATCAATCGTATGCATCGTATATAAATGAAAAATCAATCGTATGCATCGTATATAAATGAAAAATCAATCGTATGCATCGTATATAAATGAAAATCAATCGTATGCATCGTATATAAATGAAAAATCAATCGTATGCATCGTATATAAATGAAAAATCTATCGTATGCATCGTATATAAATGAAAAATCAATCGTATGCATCGTATATAAATGAAAAATCAATCGTATGCATCGTATATAAATGAAAAATCAATCGTATGCATCGTATATAAATGAAAAATCAATCGTATGCATCGTATATAAATGAAAATCAATCGTATGCATCGTATATAAATGAAAAATCAATCGTATGCATCGTATATAAATGAAAAATCAATCGTATGCATCGTATATAAATGAAAAATCAATCGTATGCATCGTATATAAATGAAAAATCAATCGTATGCATCGTATATAAATGAAAAATCAATCGTATGCATCGTATATAAATGAAAAATCAATCGTATGCATCGTATATAAATGAAAAATCAATCGTATGCATCGTATATAAATGAAAAATTTATCGTATGCATCGTATATAAATGAAAATCAATCGTATGCATCGTATATAAATGAAAAATCAATCGTATGCATCGTATATAAATGAAAAATCAATCGTATGCATCGTATATAAATGAAAAATCAATCGTATGCATCGTATATAAATGAAAAATCAATCGTATGCATCGTATATAAATGAAAAATCAATCGTATGCATCGTATATAAATGAAAAATCAATCGTATGCATCGTATATAAATGAAAAATCAATCGTATGCATCGTATATAATGAAAAATCTATCGTATGCATCGTATATAAATGAAAAATCTATCGTATGCATCGTATATAAATGAAAAATCAATCGTATGCATCGTATATAAATGAAAAATCAATCGTATGCATCGTATATAAATGAAAATCAATCGTATGCATCGTATATAAATGAAAAATCAATCGTATGCATCGTATATAAATGAAAAATCAATCGTATGCATCGTATATAAATGAAAAATCAATCGTATGCATCGTATATAAATGAAAATCAATCGTATGCATCGTATATAAATGAAAAATCAATCGTATGCATCGTATATAAATGAAAAATCTATCGTATGCATCGTATATAAATGAAAAAAAAATCTATCGTATGCATCGTATATAAATGAAAAAAAAATCTATCGTATGCATCGTATATAAATGAAAAATCAATCGTATGCATCGTATATAAATGAAAAAAAAATCAATCGTATGCATCGTATATAAATGAAAAATCAATCGTATGCATCGTATATAAATGAAAAATCAATCGTATGCATCGTATATAAATGAAAAATCAATCGTATGCATCGTATATAAATGAAAAATCAATCGTATGCATCGTATATAAATGAAAAATCAATCGTATGCATCGTATATAAATGAAAAATCAATCGTATGCATCGTATATAAATGAAAAATCAATCGTATGCATCGTATATAAATGAAAAATCAATCGTATGCATCGTATATAAATGAAAAATCAATCGTATGCATCGTATATAAATGAAAAATCAATCGTATGCATCGTATATAAATGAAAAATCAATCGTATGCATCGTATATAAATGAAAAATCAATCGTATGCATCGTATATAAATGAAAAATCTATCGTATGCATCGTATATAAATGAAAAATCTATCGTATGCATCGTATATAAATGAAAAATCAATCGTATGCATCGTATCGTAGAAAAGTATGTTTTTGTACAACAATATTTCTTTGCAAGAAGCCTAAATCGCCGAGTGGTAAGCTCTCTGGCGCTTGGTACCACAGGTTAGGGTTCGAGTCCCGACGGTGACATGGATTTTTGCAGTTGTTTGGAATCTATTTTAAAGCGTAGGTCCCGGTATAACAGGATCGTAGACCGTTGTGGGGGTATTGTTACTTCGCATCCGTAGCTTATCTTCAAGCTACTCGCCCCTCCTTTGTAGTGCTAAGTGATTAACACCGATACAGCGCTTGCCTTAAGACATCGAAGACAATTGTCTAAGTGTTTGCCAGCTGCATTAGAACAAAAAATACATATTTCTTTCCAATAAATACAGCCGAAATCACTAAATTACCTTACTTTAAGGGCCATAAAATATCATCCTAATCTATTTACAAACCTATCTGCGGGGGTGGTAGATAAACAAGAACGAAACGATAAAAAACGAGCATCCCTAGACGAAAGGCATTCTCCTCGAGCCACACAATCATTTTCTACGAGATTGTGGAATCAGAAGTAGCAGGATGTCTAATTCCGGACAGCTGTCACGGCCCACTTGACGTGAGGGGGGCCGGATAGTATCCGGATACCATCTAGCCGGTCGTCCTTTCCTATTAGGGCTGAAGTGTGGGGGGCGTCTCTTCTCATTTCCGAAAGCTCCTCTCGAAATTTCGCAAAGGACAGGTGAGTTGATATTTCAAGGATATCTTTTGAGCGAGCTGAGGTATGTATTGAGGAGTCCGTTTCGATTTGGGAGTTGATATAGATGCTTTCTGATAAACTTAATGTGGGTGGTTGCCACTGGTAATGCATTGTTGGCCATGAAATAGGTTTTCATAGCTGGGAATATATTATAATTTTTTTAAAAAATCACCTAATTTTGTATATACATAAATCGAGAGACATATAAAATGATTAAGTTAAAAGGTTTAAAGCATACTGAAGTATAAAAAAGATATGCAAGTGTTGTAGAATTTCTTATATATATTTGAAAATTTAATTTTTAATATTTATTTTGTTTTCTATAAATTTTATTGTTAATATTTTTGTTTTTTGTAAACTTTACTGTTAATATTTTCGTTTTTTATAAATTTTGTTAATATTTTTGTTTTTTATCAATTTATTGTTAAATATTATTGCTAATTGAAAATAGTCGATCATCATAAGATGGCAGCACCACTTTGGTGCGTCATTCTTGGCAGATAGGATATATTGAAGGGAGATATATGCGTGATATACTTTCAACGTCCTTTTAAAATTCCTTAATGATACATTATATTTTATAAATATGGTGTCAATTCCATGCTGAAATGTTGAGAATGTAGATGAGCCTATGGTCGAGTGGCTGGAGCTCTGCCTCACAGTATCGCGTTCGAATCCCGACGGGGCAATGTTAGTGGTTCGTAATCCATTTTAAGTCGCAGGTCCCGGTCTTATATGACCTTAGAGCGTCACACAGCCCAATCAGACTTCCCACCCACATCGGAATCAAAAATCAATCCCCACAATCATCAAATCGTCTCTTTGCATTCCCAAACTGTAAAGAGACTACTCAACTTTAGGCACAGTGATGTGGTGTGGTGTGGTGTGGTGTGGTGTGGTGTGGTGTAGTAGTAGTAGTAGTAATATGTTTCTATTGTACGTATTTTCAAGACTGAAATTAATTATATTTTTTTCTTGCCTAATTTTTGGAGCACTATTTGATTTTTGTTGCATTACATTATATTGTGCAGAAATCAATGTTCAACAGAAATTCACATTTCTACTCAATATTTTTTATATTTTAATTTATTTTCTTTTATGTTTGGAAACTAATGTATTTAGTAATGGAAAATTTATGAATAAAAACGCCGAAATAAATATGTGAAAAAAAATCTAAATCAATCGTATGTATGTGCTTGCAAGTATAATCTACAAACTGTAAAATCGTAGGCACTATATATAAATATAAATCAGTCGTAGGCATCATATATAAATCTAAATCAAACGTATGCAACGCATATAAATCTAAATCATTCGTATGTATTGCATATAAATCTAAATCAATCGTATGCTTGCGAGTTTTTTGGGATTACAAAAAAGAACTTTTTTTATACGAGACTATTTCTTTGCAATAAATGCAACCCTAAACACTAACTTAACCTCCTTCAAAGGCACCAAAAAACCATCATAATCTATTTGCAAACCTATCTGCAGGGGTGGCAGATAAACAAGAGAGAAACGATAAAAAACGACAGTCCACAGACAAGAGACATTCTCCTCGAGCCACACAAAAACTTTCTATGGGATTGTGGAATCAGAAGTAGCAGGATGTCTAATTCCGGACAGCTGTCATTGCCCACTTGACGTGAGGGGGCCGGATAGTATTCGGATAACATCAAGCCGGTCGCCTTTTCCTATGAGGGCTGAAGGATGGGGCGGGGGACGTCTCTTCTCATTTCCGAAAGCTCCTCTCGAAATTTCGTAAAGGACAGGTGAGTTGATATTTCAAGGATATCTTTTGAGCGAGCTGTGGTATGTATTGAGGAGTTCGTTTCGATTTGCGAGTTGTTAGATGCTTTCTGATAAACTTGATGGGGGCTGGTTGCCACTGCTAGTGTATTGTCGGCCATGAAATAAGTTTCTATGGATTTTTTTTAAAAATCACCCAATTTTCAATATGCAGAAATCAAGATACAGATGCAATATGTTAAATATGTTAAAGGGATGAAAGCATAAGAAAGGATAAAAAAAGATGCATAGCGTATTAAGTGCTCTTTCATTTAGATTCGAAAATTTTATTGTTAATAATTTATTTTTTATGAATTTTATTGTTAATATTTTTCGTTTTGATAAATTTTATCGTTAATTGAAACAATTCATTGTTGATCACAATAAGATGGGAGCACCATTTAAAGGAGTCATTCTTTGAGGATCAAATATAAGCTGCATAAGCGTGATGTAATTGCCCAATCCTTTTAATATTCAATGGAGGGACATTACATTTTATAAATTTTATACTGTCCACGACCAGCTAAAATATATTTATAATTTCTTAAAATTTTCCTGTAAAATTTGCATCCACATTTTAACAAAATTGGTAGAGATGCAAGTGAGAGGAAGATGGCACTTTCTATCATAGTCCTCTTACTTGTATATTACTTAGGGACGATCACACTATATATTTAAGCCTATCACAGATTGATATTTTTGCATGTTTCGATTGTGTGTATTTTCAAGACAGAAAATAAAACTAGTTTTTTTCTTGCATAATTTTTTAAGCACGGTTTGATTTATTTTTCATTACATTCTATAGAGTAGAAATTAACGTTGATATCAATTTTTTTCTTTGCTTTCCCTTAATGTTTGGTAGTCAATGTATTTAATAATGCCAAATGTATGCCGAAATATAAATGGAAATCAATCGTATGTCTCGTATCTAAATCTAAATAAATCTCCTGCATCATATAAATCTAAATCAATCGTATGCGTCATACATAAATCTAAATCAATCGTACGCATCGTATATAAATGAAAAATCAATCGTATGCATCGTATCGTAGAAAAGTATGTTTTTGTACAACAATATTTCTTTGCAAGAAGCCTGAATCGCCGAGTGGTAAGCTCTCTGGCGCTCGGTACCACAGGTTTGGGTTCGAGTCCCGACGGTGAAATGGATTTTTGTAGTTGTTTGGAATCCATTTTAAAGCGCAGGTCCCGGTATAACAGGATCGTATACCGTTGTGGGTTTATTGTTACTTCGCGTCCGTAGGTTATCTTCAAGCTACTCGCACCTCCTGAGTGAAGAACACCGATGCAACGGTACGCCGCCGGTATGCAATAAGAACGCCGAAATAAATATGTGAAAAAAAATCTAAATCAATCGCATGTATGTGCTTGCAAGTGTAATCTACAAACTGTAAAATCGTAGGCATTATATATAAATCTAAATCAATCGTAGGCATCATATATAAATCTAAATCAAACGTATGCTTGCGAGTTTTTTGCGATTACAAAAAAGTATGTTTTTTATACGACACTATTTCTTTGCAATAAATGCAACCCAAAACACTAACTTAACCTCCTTCAAAGGCACCGAAATATCATCATAATCTATTTACAACCTATCTGCGGGGGTGGCAGATAAACAAGAACCAAACGATAAAAAACGACCATCCACAGACAAGAGACATTCTCCTCGAGCAACACAATAATTTTCTATGGGATTGTGGAATCAGAACTAGCAGGATGTCTAATTCCTGACAGTTGTCACTGCCCACTTGACGTGAGGGGGGCCGGATAGTATCCGGATAACATCTAGCCGGTCGCCTTTTCCTATGAGGGCTGAAGGATGGGGCGGTTTACGCCCTTCTCATTTCCGAAAGCTCCTCTCGAAATTTCGTAAAGGACAGGTGAGTTGATATTTCAAGGATATCTTTTGAGCGAGCTGTGGTATGTATTGAGGAGTTCGTTTCGATTTGCGAGTTGTTAGATGCTTTCTGATAAACTTGGTGGTGGCTGGTTGCCACTGCCAGTGTATTGTCGGCCATGAAATAAGTTTCTATGAATTTTTTTTTTAAAATCACCTCATTTTCAATATGCAGAAATCAAGATACAGATAAAATATGTTAAATATGTTAAAGGGATTAAAGCATAAGAAAGGATAAAAAAGATGCATAGCGTATTAAGTACTTTTTCATTTAGATTCGAAAATTTTATTGCTAATATTTTATTTTTTATGAATTTTATTGTTAATATTTTTCGTTTTTATAAATTTTATCGTTAATTGAAAAAAGTCATTGTTGATCACTATAAGATGGGATCACCATTTAAATGAGTCATTCTTTGAGGATCAAATATATTCAAGAGCTGCATAAGCGTGATGTAATTGCCCAATCCTTTTAATATTCAATGGAGGGACATTATATTTTATATTGTCCACGACCAGCTAATACATATTTCTAATTTCTTAGAGTTTTCCTGTAAAATTTGCATCCACATTTTAACAAAATTGGTAGAGATACAAGTGAGAGGAAGATGGCACTTTCTATCATAGTCCTCTTACTTGTATATTACTTAGGGACGATCACACTATATATTTAAGCCTATCGCACGTTGATATTTTTGCATGTTTCGATTGTGTGTATTTTCAAGACAGAAAATAAAACTAGTTTTTTTCTTGCATAGTTTTTTAAGCACTGTTTGTTTTATTTTTCATTACATTCTACAGAGTAGAAATTAACGTTTATATCAATTTTTTTCTTTACTTTTCCTTAATGTTTGGTAGCCAATGTATTTAATGATGCAAAATGTATGCCGAAATATAAATGAAAATCAATCGTATGTCTCGTATCTAAATCTAAATCAATCGTATGCATCGTATATAAATCTAAATCAATCGTATGCAACCTATATGAATCTAAATCAATCGCATGGAACACATATAGATCTAAATCAATTGTATGCATCATATATAAATCTAAATCACTCAAATGCATCGTATATATAGATATAAATCAATAATATGCATTATATATAAATCTAAATCAATCGTATGCATCGTACATAAATATAAACCAATCCTATATAAATCTAAATCAATCGTATGCATCATATACAAATCTAAAAGAATCGTATGCATCGTATATAAATCTAAATCAATCAAATGCATCGTATACAAATTTAAATCAATCAAATGCATCGTATACAAATCTAAATCAATCGTATATAAATCTAAATCAATCAAATGCATCTTATATCAATCTAAATCAATCGTATGCATGGTATCTAAATCTAAATCAATCGTATGCATGGTATCTAAATCTAAATCAATCGTATGCATGGTATCTAAATCTAAATCAATCGTATACATATGCTTGTGAGTCTAATCTAAAATTTGTAAAAAAGTATAATTTTTGTACGAAAATATTACTTTGCAATAAATGCAACCCAAAATATTAACTTAACCTCCTTCAAAGGTACCAAAATACTATCATAATCTATTTACAAACCTATCTGCGGGGGTGGTAGATAAACAAGAACCAAACGATAAAAAACGACCATCCACAGACAAGAGACATTCTCCTCGAGCCACACAATAATTTTCTACGACATTGCGGAATCAGAACTAGCTGGATGTCTAATTCCGGACAGCTGTCACTGTCCACTTGACGTGAGGGGGGCCGGATAGTATCCGGATACCATCTAGCCGGTCGTCTTTTCCTATTAAGGCTGAAGGATGAGGTGGGGGACGTTTCTTCTGATTTCCGAAAGCTCCTCTCGAAATTTCGCGAAGGACAGGTGAGTTGATATTTCAAGGATATCTTTGGAGAGAGCTGCGGTATGTATTGAGGAGTCCGTTTCGATTTGCGAGTTGATAGATGCTTTCTGATAAACTTGATGGGTGTGGTTGTAGCTACTGATGTATTGTTGGACATAAAATAAGTTTTCTTAGCTGGGAATATATTATATATTTTTTTAATTTAAATAATATTTATTTTAATTTTAAATATACAATTTTTTTTGTTCTAATGCAGCTGGCAAACACTTATACAATTGTCTTGAATGCTTTAAGGCGAACGTTTCACCGACATTACTCACTTAGCACTACCCAGGAGGTGCGTGTAGCTTGAAGATAAACTAAGGACGCGGAGTAACAATACATCCGCAACGATCTACGATCATGCTAGACCGGGACCTACGGTGTAAAGTGGATTCTGAACCCCTACAAACATCCATCTGTCCGCCGGGACTCGAAAATGAAACCAGTGTTACCGAGCGCCAGACTACTAGCCACTCGGACATTCAGTCCCGAATTTTTCATTAAATTCTACTGAATAATATATTTAAAATTTCTACTCAAAGGAATTTTTTTTTCTTTAATATTTGGAAACCAATGTCTTTAAAGATGCAAAATGTATGCCGGAATATAAATGAAATCCAATCCTATGCATCTAAATCAATCATATGCATCGTATATAATAGGAAATCAATCGAATGCATCGTGTGTAAATCTAAATCAATCGTATGCATATAAATCTCATTAAATCGTATGCGTCGGATATAAATCTAAATCAATCGTATGCATGTGCTTGTGAGTCTAATTAAAAAATTGTAAAAAAAGAAGTTTTTTGTACCAAAATATTACTATGCAATAAATAGAGCCAAAAAACACTTACTTACCGTTATCAATGGCACTAAAATATCATCATAAGCTATTTACGAACCTATCTGCGGGGGAACAAGAACCAAACTATATAAAACGACCCTCCATAGACGAAAAACATTTTCCTCGAGCCTCATAATAATTCTCTGCGAGATTGTGGAATCCGAACTAGCAGGATGTCTAATTCCGGACAGCTGTCACTGCCCACTTGACGTGAGGGGGCCGGATAGTATCCGGATAACATCTAGCCGGTCGTCTTTTCCTATCAGGGATGAAGGATGGGGTGGGGGGACGTCTCTTCTCATTTCCGAGAGCTCCCCTCGAAATTTCGCAAAGGACAGGTGAGTTGATATTTCACGGATATCTTTTGAGCGAGCCGCGGTATGTATTGAGGAGTCCGTTTCGATTTGCGAGTTGATAGATGCTTTCTGATAAACTTGATGGGGGATGGTTGCCGCTGCTAATATATTGTTGGACATAAAATAAGTTTTCATAGTTGAAAATATGCTATAATATTTTAAAAACACCGAATTTTGAATATAACTCAAGATACATACATTATTGGGGATACATAGATAAATATATATATGCAAGATACATATAAAATTATTATTGTCATTAATTATTTTATTATTAAAAATGTTATCTATTATTTATTATTAATTATTTAATTATTATTAATTAAAATTATTCATTTTGTTAAAAGGTTTAAAACATAATGAGGATGGAAAAAGAGATGATTCGCGTTTTGAAAGTTTTTTTTAGAGTTGAAAAACTACTTATGAAAAGATGAAATTTTATGAAATATATATTAATATACTATATTATTACATAATATATTATATTTTATGAAATTATATTCAATTTGAGAGACAAGTATTCCACATTTGCAGGTTGTAAGAGAGAAACTGGTTATAACTCTCCCCACGCAGCTTGCCTATCGATTCGAGACACTTTGTATGCATTGCCAGGATTGTCATCGATTCGCCTTGTTTCTGAACATGAAAGACACTCAGTCAGCGGATTCGAGCCTGAGTCCACCTGCACACAGCTGCACACTTTATCACTAAGGTACAATTCGAGCTTTTCTAGTATTTTAATGATTATATTTCTTACTATGTCGTAATGCATTCTTTTACATGAAGCTTGTTAAGTTTCACTGAAAGCTATTATGAGGAGCTGAAAACTTCGTGATCGTTTTATAGTTTGGTTCAAACAAATATATGATGACCATTTTAGTGCCATTGATAACGTGAAATAGTGTTTTTGGCTTCTGACAACCATGGTAATATTGTGCAAAAACTTCTTTTTACAGTACAGTGAACTTTCTAGCTTATCTTATTCCAGATTGCATCCATTTGCCTTTATTTAATGAACTGCATACGATTGATTTGGGCCCGACGCATTTCTATTATTGCTACGTGCATATGATGCATGAGGTAGTTTCATTTATATTATTCCGGCATACGCGTGGTTTCCAAATATTAAGAAAAGTCGCTGATGAAATTTCAAATATATTATTCAGTAAGAATTTAATGAAAAATTCAAAGGACTGTCCCGAGTGGCTGTGGCGCTCGGTTTTGTCCCCGGCAGTTGGGCTGGATGAACCCAGCAGGGGTTCGAGACTCCCTTTGCCGTGATCCCAATTCTGCTGTGTTCATAGATAGATTGCAGTGCTGACAGGCCACTCCACATCCTGAACTATCTTCAAGTTACGCACCTCCTGGGTAGTATCAAGTGGCTAAACGCCTAGCCAGACTGTTGTATAAGTGTTTGCCAGCTTCTCAAACAAACAAAAAAAACTAACCATATTTAAGAGTAAAAATAAATATTTAAATAAAAAAACTCTTATAGCTATTCCCAGCTTAAAAAACTGAGCACCTGTCCAACAATACATCGGCAACCACACCCATCAAGCATCAGAAAGCGCATCTATCAACAAAATCAGCAGACTCCTCGAAACTCTCAAAGAGCGAAATCAACTCACCTGTCCTCTTCGGAGGGAGCGTCCCCCTCATCCTCGGCCTGTAGGAAAGGGCGACCGGCGGATTGCACTGCGTCAAGTGTTGACAGCTGTCCGGCGACATCAGCAGTTCTGTTCCACAATAAATGTCCTAGCCAGCTCTGTGGATGATGGGCTACCATCGTTTGGACTGCTTTGTTTATCACCTGTGGAACTGCCAAGCCCATGATGGCTGACTGGCACCTTTGAAGGAGGTTAAGTTAATATTTTTGGGTGCATTTATTACTGGTAATATTTTCGTACAAAAACCTGCTTTTAAGTACAGATTGCTTTCTGGCCTGTGTCTCTGACCAGTTAGGCTTAGGTATGCATGATGATTGGGCAGACACCATGCTACGACAATTTAATTTGATACCATGCATACGATGATTTAGGTGATATAGTGCATTTATTGATTTAATTTATATACGACGATTTAAATTTGCCACGATGCATTTGTTGATTAATTGTACGACATTTGATGATTGATTGCCTTACGATACGTACATTCTTTGTTGTATATATTTGCATTGATTTAGCGTTTATAAGGGCAATTCTATGTACGATACGCTGATTGATTTAGATTATATATATGCATATTATTGATTTATATCTATATATACTGTTGCATTATTGATTTAGATTTATATGATGCATGTGTTAGATCTATAACATTAGGTACCAGGTTGCATACGATTGATTTGGTACTATACGATACATACATTGGAGACTAGACTTTTAGGCTACAGAGACCTTGTTGTTTTCATTTATATTTCGGCATGGCTCCCAAATAAGTCCATTGGCTTACAAAACTCCATAAACTTGTAATTTCTTACTCTGTAATGTAATGGTAAAACAAGCTGGTCTTACTTATGCAGAAAAACTGGTTTATTTTCTGTCTTGAAAATACACACAATCAGCGCTGCAAGCCTCTCAGCGTCTGTGGCTCAATATATAGTGTGATCGTCCCTAAGTAGTAAGAGGACTGCATGACAGTGCCATCTCCTACTCACTTATCTTCTACCAATTTTGTTAAATGTAGTTAAGCCCACAGGCTTCAAGAAAGTAGAAAGCTATGTGACCTTTGGTCGTGAACTGTACTCTTCCATTGAATAGCCAAAAGGACAGACACAGCCCGCTGCTGAACATATTTGATCACTGCTTCATTTAAATATTTGATCCCATCTTATAGTGATCAACAACCAGTAATAAGAAAAACGAAAAATATATAACAATAAAGTCATAAAAATAAGATATTAGCAATGAAATTTCGAATCTAAATGTACTGTACACATAGCCATCTTTTATCACTCCCATGTAATCAACACTGTATATTTTATCTGGCATCTTGTTTCTGCTGTGAAATAGTGTTTAAAAAAATTCATAAGCTTTATTTCAGTTGACCGCGGCGGTGGCCAGCTGGGTGCTCGGGCGTCTGGCAACTCGCAGATCAAGACAGACTCCTGGCCAGCATACCACGGCAAAACTCCAAGATTATCGCGAGGTAATCGACTCTTATTCGCTGCAGCTCGGAGGGCTTTTCGGGGCTGAGAGGAACCGCCTTCGGCCCTCGCCAGGAAAGGCGGAGCCGGCTGGGTGTTGCTCGGACCTTTATCCTGGCCCCCTCCATCAGGGTGGGCGTAACCTCATCCGAGGTAGACATCCTGCTGGATATTTGATCTATGGCATTGTGTTGCTCGGAAAGAATGTCTCTGTCTGTGGATGTCGTTCTCGTTGATATCACCCCAATGGGTTAGCAAGCAGATTGCTGATATTTTCGGTACTTACTGAAGGAAATTAGTGTTTTTGGGCCATTGTACGAAGTAGTCTGTAAACATACTTTGTAATCTGCTCGCAAGCGTTGATTAGACATATATGAGTACCCCGATTGTTTAGACATATATAATGCCTACGATTACAGTTCAGCAATTACGCTACTGGCTACCTGCATGCGATGTTTGGGTTTTTTCACATGTATTTCGGCGTTCTGGCCATACCGGCGACATCTTCATCGGTGTTCAGAGAAGGTGCAGTAGCGACGCAATAACAATAAACCCCACAACACGATAATTGCGCGCAAAGTGGACTACGAGGCTCCATTTACCGTCGAACCCAAACCTGTATTTCAGCTTTTCCGAAGCACCACTCGGCGATTCTGCTGAAAAGTACAAATGCTGCACGACACGATTGATTTTTCATTTACGATGTACGATTTAATTTATGTATGACACGCTCTGTTGGAACATATGATGCGAGGAAGATTGTTGGAACTGGGTGGACTGATGATTTCCATTTATATATTTCGACATATGGCATTATTAACTCGACTACAAACGATGAAAGCAAAGAAGTGACTCCAATTACTCTATGAGTAATAAATCAAACAAAAATACCCATGCCAGAAAAAAACTGGTTTGTACATGATATTATCCCACGATATCAGAAGCATAAAATATCGGTCTGTGATAGGCTAAATATATAGTGTGATCATTTAAAAATATACAAGTAAGAGGACTATAGAGATACCAAACTCTTTCACTCATCTCTACCAGACTGTTAAAGCTATGAATGCAATTTACAGGAAGAACACAGAAATACATAAATATATTTAACTGGTCGTCTGTTTATAAAACATAAATGTCTCCATGAAATATTAAAAGGACAAGCTATGCAACTTGATCTCAAAAAATGATCTCCCATC
>BPLQ01007119.1:0-201062 GCA_021605075.1 Caerostris darwini
TACCACTTCCTAAGCTGATTTCGAGTGAATTTCCATTCTATGAATTAAAAATATTTATCAATGATCTGTTCATATATTGCATTATTTATAATTATATTTTACAATAAATTACAGGCATTTTTTTTGCTTACCTCTGAAAAATTTTTCTGGATTCGTTTCTGGCATTTGACAGTTTTTCTCGCACACACTTGACGAGTGCCAAACAGTATAATGGATATATTGCTCCTTTCATTAATTCTTAAACTTTTAACGCTTTCCTTTGTTGAGTTCAGATAATTCCTGATCCCAGAATATTAAATTCGTCCGAGAGATATTACCCGGTTTTTTGTCGCTTTGCGACACCAGGGCAGGGATCTCACCGACAAGGACATGGCATAAATATCCCAGGTCCGGAAAAATTGGAAAAATTAGTGAAACCTATTATCCATTTTAAATTATGTACATATTCTCTCCATCTATATTCGCTGAAAAACAAAAGAAAAGTATCAGAAGATATTCTATAGACTATAAAATATCAAGAAAACATACTTACATTGTGAGCTATTTCTAATTGATATAAAACTTTTCTTTACACCATAACTGAAGTTTCGTCGTTTGATACAATTTGGTATTGATGGAAAATATGTATCCATTACCACTTCCTGGGATAGTTTCGAGTGAATTTCCATTCTATGAATTAAAAATATTTGTCAATGATCTATTCATATATTGCATTATTTATAATTATATTTTACAATAAAGTACATGAATTTTCTTTGCTTACCTCTGAAACATTTTTCTTGATTCGTTTCAAGGCATATGACAGCATTTCATGTACACACTTGACGAGGTACGAACAGTTTAATGGATATATTGCTCCTTCCATTAATTCTTAAACTTGGAACGTACTCATTTGTTGAGTTCAGCTAATTCTTGATCCCAGAATATTAAATTCGTCCGAGAGATATTACCCGGTTTTTTGTCGCTTTGCGACACCTGGGCAGGGATCTCACCGACAAGGACATGGCATAAATATCCCATGTCCGGAAAAATTGGAAAAATTAGTGAAACCTATTATCCATTTTTAAATTATGTACATATTCTCTCCACCTATATTCGCTGAAAAACAGAAGGAATATATTACAAAATATTCTATAGACTATAAAATATCAAGAAAACATATTCACAATGTGAGCTATTTATAATTGACATAGAACTTCTTGTTACACCACAAGTGAATTTTCGTCGTTTGAAACAATTGGGTATTTATGGAAAATATGTATCCATTACTGCTTCCTATGCGGGATTAGAGGGAATTTCCATGCTATAAATTAAAAAGATTTATCAATGATCTATTCATATATTGCATTATCTATAATTCTATTTTACATTACATTGCATGAATTTTCTTTGCTTACCTCTGGAACATTTTTCTGGATCAGTTTCTTGGCATTTGACAGTATTTCACTCACACACTTGACGCGATACAAACAGTATACTGGATGTTTTGCTCCGTCCACAAATTCTTGAGCTTCGAACGATTTCCTTTGTTGACTTCAGGTATTCTTGATCCCAGAATGTTAAATTCGTCCGTGAGATGTTACCCTGATTTTGTGCGCTTTGCGACACCAGGGCATTGATCTCACCGACAGGGACATGGAATTAATAAACCATGCCCGGAAAAATTGGAAAAATTAATGAAACCTATTATACATTTTTAAATTATGTACATATTCTCTCCAACTATATTCGCTGAAAAACAAAAGGAATAGGTCAGTAAATATTCTACAGACTGTAAAATATCAAACAAACATACTTACAATGTGAGCTATTTATAACTGACATAGAACTTCTTGTTACACCACAACTGAATTTTCGTCGCTTGAAACAATTTCGAATTTATGGAAAATATGTATCCATTACTGCTTCCTATGCGGGATTCGAGTGAATTTCCATTCTATGAATTAAAAAAGATTTATCAATGTTCTATTCATATATTTCATTATTTATATTTACATTTTTCTATAAATTACATGAATTTTCCTAGCTTACGTCTGGAACATTTTTCTGGATCAGTTTCTTGGCATTTGACAGTATTTCACGCCCACACTTGACGAGCTACAAACATTATACTGGATATTTTGCACTTTCCATTAAATCTTGAGCTTGGATCGATTTCCTTTGTTGACATCAGGTATTCTTGATCCCAGAGTATTAAATTCGTCCGTGAGATATTACCCTGATTTTGTGCGCTTTGCGACACCAGGGCAGTGATCTCACCGACAGGGACATGGCAAAAATATCCCATGTCCGGAAAAATTGGAAATATTAGTGAAACCTATTATCCATTTTAAATTATGTACATATTCTCTCCATCTATATTCGCTGAAAAACAAAAGAAAAGTATCAGAAGATATTCTATAGACTATAAAATATCAAGAAAACATACTTACAATGTCAGCTATTTCTAATTGATATAAAACTTTTCTTCACATCTCAACTGAAGTTTCGTCGTTTGATACAATTTCGAATTTATGGAAAATATGTATCCATTACCACTTCCTAAGCTGATTTCGAGTGAATTTCCATTCTATGAATTAAAAATATTTATCAATGATCTGTTCATATATTGCATTATTTATAATTATATTTTACAATAAATTACAGGCATTTTTTTGCTTACCTCTGAAAAATTTTTCTGGATTCGTTTCCTGGCATTTGACAGTTTTTCTCGCACACACTTGACGAGTGCCAAACAGTATAATGGATATATTGCTCCTTTCATTAATTCTTAAACTTTTAACGCTTTCCTTTGTTGAGTTCAGATAATTCCTGATCCCAGAATATTAAATTCGTCCGAGAGATATTACCCGGTTTTTTGTCGCTTTGCGACACCAGGGCAGGGATCTCACCGACAAGGACATGGCATAAATATCCCAGGTCCGGAAAAATTGGAAAAATTAGTGAAACCTATTATCCATTTTAAATTATGTACATATTCTCTCCATCTATATTCGCTGAAAAACAAAAGAAAAGTATCAGAAGATATTCTATAGACTATAAAATATCAAGAAAACATACTTACATTGTGAGCTATTTCTAATTGATATAAAACTTTTCTTTACACCATAACTGAAGTTTCGTCGTTTGATACAATTTGGTATTGATGGAAAATATGTATCCATTACCACTTCCTGGGATAGTTTCGAGTGAATTTCCATTCTATGAATTAAAAATATTTGTCAATGATCTATTCATATATTGCATTATTTATAATTATATTTTACAATAAAGTACATGAATTTTCTTTGCTTACCTCTGAAACATTTTTCTTGATTCGTTTCAAGGCATATGACAGCATTTCATGTACACACTTGACGAGGTACGAACAGTTTAATGGATATATTGCTCCTTCCATTAATTCTTAAACTTGGAACGTACTCATTTGTTGAGTTCAGCTAATTCTTGATCCCAGAATATTAAATTCGTCCGAGAGATATTACCCGGTTTTTTGTCGCTTTGCGACACCTGGGCAGGGATCTCACCGACAAGGACATGGCATAAATATCCCATGTCCGGAAAAATTGGAAAAATTAGTGAAACCTATTATCCATTTTTAAATTATGTACATATTCTCTCCACCTATATTCGCTGAAAAACAGAAGGAATATATTACAAAATATTCTATAGACTATAAAATATCAAGAAAACATATTCACAATGTGAGCTATTTATAATTGACATAGAACTTCTTGTTACACCACAAGTGAATTTTCGTCGTTTGAAACAATTGGGTATTTATGGAAAATATGTATCCATTACTGCTTCCTATGCGGGATTAGAGGGAATTTCCATGCTATAAATTAAAAAGATTTATCAATGATCTATTCATATATTGCATTATCTATAATTCTATTTTACATTACATTGCATGAATTTTCTTTGCTTACCTCTGGAACATTTTTCTGGATCAGTTTCTTGGCATTTGACAGTATTTCACTCACACACTTGACGCGATACAAACAGTATACTGGATGTTTTGCTCCGTCCACAAATTCTTGAGCTTCGAACGATTTCCTTTGTTGACTTCAGGTATTCTTGATCCCAGAATGTTAAATTCGTCCGTGAGATGTTACCCTGATTTTGTGCGCTTTGCGACACCAGGGCATTGATCTCACCGACAGGGACATGGAATTAATAAACCATGCCCGGAAAAATTGGAAAAATTAATGAAACCTATTATACATTTTTAAATTATGTACATATTCTCTCCAACTATATTCGCTGAAAAACAAAAGGAATAGGTCAGTAAATATTCTACAGACTGTAAAATATCAAACAAACATACTTACAATGTGAGCTATTTATAACTGACATAGAACTTCTTGTTACACCACAACTGAATTTTCGTCGCTTGAAACAATTTCGAATTTATGGAAAATATGTATCCATTACTGCTTCCTATGCGGGATTCGAGTGAATTTCCATTCTATGAATTAAAAAGATTTATCAATGTTCTATTCATATATTTCATTATTTATATTTACATTTTTCTATAAATTACATGAATTTTCCTAGCTTACGTCTGGAACATTTTTCTGGATCAGTTTCTTGGCATTTGACAGTATTTCACGCCCACACTTGACGAGCTACAAACATTATACTGGATATTTTGCACTTTCCATTAAATCTTGAGCTTGGATCGATTTCCTTTGTTGACATCAGGTATTCTTGATCCCAGAGTATTAAATTCGTCCGTGAGATATTACCCTGATTTTGTGCGCTTTGCGACACCAGGGCAGTGATCTCACCGACAGGGACATGGCAAAAATATCCCATGTCCGGAAAAATTGGAAATATTAGTGAAACCTATTATCCATTTTAAATTATGTACATATTCTCTCCATCTATATTCGCTGAAAAACAAAAGAAAAGTATCAGAAGATATTCTATAGACTATAAAATATCAAGAAAACATACTTACAATGTCAGCTATTTCTAATTGATATAAAACTTTTCTTCACATCTCAACTGAAGTTTCGTCGTTTGATACAATTTCGTATTGATGGAAAATATGTATCCATTACCACTTCCTAAGCTGATTTCGAGTGAATTTCCATTCTATGAATTAAAAATATTTATCAATGATCTATTCATATATTGCATTATTTATAATTATATTTTACAATAAATTACATGAATTTTTTTGCTTACCTCTGAAAATTTTTCTGGATTCGTTTCTTGGCATTTGACAGTTTTTCACGCACACACTTGACGAGTGCCAAACAGTATAATGGATATATTGCTCCTTCCATTAATTCTTAAACTTGGAACGCTTTCCTTTGTTGAGTTCAGCTAATTCTTGATCCCAGAATATTAAATTCGTCCGAGAGATATTACCCGGTTTTTTGTCGCTTTGCGACACCAGGGCAGGGATCTCACCGACAAGGACATGGCATAAATATCCCATGTCCGGAAAACATGGAAAAATTAGCAAAACCTATAATCCATTTTAAATTATGTACATATTCTCTCCACCTATATTCGCTGAAAAACAAAAGGAATATATCAGATAATATTCTATAGACTATAATTTGGCGATAAAGCAATTGTATTTGGCATAAAATCAATTTAGGTATAAAATTTTGGCAAAATAATGATATATTTTGGCGTTAAAGCGGCAAAATGTGGCATAAAAAGAAAACATTAAATTTTTGCCATTATAGTCGTAAAATTTTGGCGAATAAGTGACATAAATCGGCGTAAAGACAATTTAGGCATAATTTTTTTGGCATAATAGGGCTAAATTTTGGCGCAAAAATTATAACATTTGGCACAAAAGTATTCAGAGAACATATTTTGTTTATTGTGAAGTATTTGGAGACAAAGCATTAACTTTTGGTGTAAAAGCATTTTAAAAAGCAAAATTCGCTTAGTGAAAAAGTTTGGCGATAAAGTGAAAGAATTTCAAGGATTAAAATTCCCTTCGAAGGATAGTTGGCTTTAAAGCGATAAACTTTGGCTTAAAAGCACTTTCAGGAATAAACTTTGGCTTAATAGACGTTTGGCTATTATTGTTGCAATGACTCCGAACTTCGTCAGCCATTTTGTTTGTTTACTTGGCGATTTGGGATCCCAGTGAAGGATTTTGGCGTAATATCATTTTACTGCGAAAATTATATAGTGCATTCAATGCTATGCTTACTTGAGGTAGCATTTGTCACAAAGCATACAGGATTCTAGATTTTTACTAAAATCTGGACTAGAAAGTATATGAAACTGATATTTCCATACCTCTATCTAGGAGATATTGATTAAATTTCATTTTTAACTGTATACTGTATAGCTTTTATGAAAATATATTTTTGATAAGTTAAAATCTAGAATACTGTACCCCTGAAGCAGTCGCCAATCTTGCAATCCGGAATATTTCGCCAATTTATTTAAGGTTACAATATTGTAATTTTTTATTTCCAATGGCAGATTATGAGCAGTTACAGCAATAAAAAGAACAACGAAAAATAAAAAAGAACAGAGAATAGAACAAAACATGCTGAAACAGAGTTCATTAATCTAACATATCTCTAGCCTCCCAATATCGCTCGACGAGAAAAGTCTTGCTCAGAGCAGACCATGGCTCCACGCATCTACTTCACTGTCCTGTCCTGATATTGTAATTAGAGGAATTCATAACTTCTTTTTCCGAATAATATGTTGGATATTTCATTGCTATTTTGATTGTAATTTGTAGAATGTGCATTAAGAGTAAATAAGAGCAGAACTATATATTCTTTTAAATAATTATTTCGATAAATTAATGATTATGAGATTGTTCTGATTGTTCTTATAACATTTGTCGGATATTGATAGAGAATATAAAATGAATTTTATGATGAATGTTTCACGTTTTCATGAGTCTTTACTTTTAAGAAGTTGCCACAACATTAATTTTTGGCGTAAAGGCAAAAACAATTCGCTTAATGAAAAAATGTTGGCGATAAAGCATTAACTTTTGGCTTAAAAGCACATATAACAAAATCCGATTAGTGAAAAAGTTTGGTGATAAAGCGATACATGTTGCCGATAAAGAATTTACTTTTGCCGTAAAAGCACTTCAAATAACAAAATTTGCTTAGTGAAAACGTTTGGCTATAAAGCAATAAATGTTGACTATAAAGCACTTCAAAGATTAAAATTTTGGCAGGATAGTGATAATATGTGGCGTTAAAGCGTTAAACTTTGGCATAAAAGCACTTTCAGGAATAAACTTTTACGTAATAGCTATTTGGCTACTAATGTTAGCGTAACAGCACTGTTTGGCTATAAATTTTAGCGAAATAGCATTTTACAATGATACCAAACTTCGCAGCCATTTTGTCTGTTTACTTGGTGATTTGGCAATTCAGTGAAGAGTTTTGGCGCTTTGGCGTTTGGTTTTACCGCCCAAACTACCTGACACATTCATTTCTATGCTTACTTACCGATTTGGCAACTTGGCGATATGTTTGGCACAAAGGGTACAGGATTCTAGATTTTAGCCATAGAAAGGCTATTTTCGCCTCCCACAAAGGATACATCAGAATAAAATGTAGGTTATTCACTGGTTTCTTCCTTATGATTATATTGTTTATCTTTCGAATTTGACGTCGTAAATAACATGAAATATTTTTTGACATAATAGAAAAAACATATGCGGTATTAACGAATAACTTTGGCGTAATTTTATCATAATAGCTATTATTATTGCTGTTAAAATGACACATTTTTCGGAGTTAGCAAAATAAAAAATTTGGCTTAAAAGCAATCTAGGAATAATATTTTGACATATTAGTGATATCTTTTGGCGTTAAATGATAGCTTTTGGCGTAAAAACAAATCATTAAAGTTCTGCCATAATAGTGGTAAATGTTTGGCGATAAAGTGATATAATTTGGCATAAATGCAATTTAAGCAGAAATATTTGGGCATAATAGCGCTAAAATGTGGCTTTAAAACGATAATATTTGGCGAAAAAGCCTTTAAGGAATAAAATTTCTCTTAGTGATAAAATTTGGCGATAAAGGAATACTTTTTGACGTAAAAGTGATTTTAAAATAGCATTTCGCTTTGTGAAAAATTTTGCGTTAAAAAGATACATTTTGGCGTAAAAGCATTTCAAGAAAAAAATTGTGGTAGGATAAAGATAATATTTGGCGTTAAAGTGAGTAATTTGGAATTTTGGAATTTTTTGGAATTTTTTTGTAAGCAATTTAAGGAATAAAATTTGTCGTAATAGTTGTTTCGCTGCTAATGTTATCATAATAGCGACTTTTGGAGATAAATTTTTTGAATGAATAGAAATAGCATTTTACAAAGTCCCCGAACTTCTTCAGACTTTTTGTTTTTTACGTGACGACCTGCCATCCTAGTGATGGATTTTGGCGTAATATTGTTTTACCACGAAAACTTCCTGATGTATATATTACTATGCTTACTTGGCGACTTGTCATCCTGGCGATGCATTTGGCACAAAGGGTTTTCAGGATTCTAGATTTTTACCTTTTAATATGTTAGCCTAGCTCTATATACAAAATACGTTAAATTCACACTACATATATAAATTAGATTACATTTTTAATTTGTACCTAAATATAAAACATCAGGGATTTGGATTTAATATATTAAAAAAATAAAAATAGTTAAATTCGAAATAAATTGATGTTTACAAAAGAAAGGAAAGATTAGCGTAAGCCTAAAATATTTCTTTAACATTTTTAGACTGAGTAAATACTTACGATTAATTTAATATATCATTTATATTTATCAGTCAAAGTACGATTATTTTTGTTTTTTTGCACAATTTGCAGTTGCTCATCGAAATATATCGTAATACATAAAAAATATCAAATACATTTTTCGATCGTTTTGTATCATTAAATATTTGGTTAAAATCTAGGATCCTGTACCCTTTGTGCCAAACACATCGCCAAGTTGCCAAGTCGGTAAATAAGCATAGAAATGAATGGGCCAGGTAGTTTGCGCGATAAAATGATATTACGCCAAAATCTTTTACTGTGTTGCCAAATCGCCAAGTAAACAGACAAAAAGTTTGCCTAAGTTCGGTGTCCTTGTCAAGTGCTATTTCGCAAAAATTTATAGACAAACAGTGCTTTTACGCCACCATTAGCAGCCAAATAGCTATTACGTCAAAGTTTATTCCTGAAAAGGCTTTGCAGCCAAAGTTTATCGCTTTATAGCCATTTTTCACTAAGCAAATTTTGTTATATAACTTCTTTTAAGCCAAAAAATGCTTTATCGCCAATATTTATCGCTAATATTTATCGCTTTATAGCCAAATTTTTTCACTAAGTGAAACTTATTTTTTGAGGCGCTTTTACGCCAAAAGTTGATGCTTTATCGCCAATATTTATCACTTTATAGCCACATTTTTTCACTAAGTGAATCTTGTTTTTTGAGGCGCTTTTACGCCAAAAGTTGATGCTTTTTTTATCACTAAAATTTTTTATCTCTGGAATACTTTTGCGCCAAATGAAACCGCTTTTACGCGAAAATTTAGCGCTATTATGCCAAGAAAATTATATCTAAAATGCCTTTATGCCAATTTATATCGCTTTATCGCCACATTTTTATCACTATTATGTCAACTTTTTAATGTTTTCTTTTTACGCCACATATTGCCGCTTTAACGCCAAAATATATCATTAATTTGTCAACATTTTATTCCTAAATTGCTTCCA
Organism: Caerostris darwini; assembly: GCA_021605075.1. Classification (NCBI taxonomy): domain Eukaryota; kingdom Metazoa; phylum Arthropoda; class Arachnida; order Araneae; family Araneidae; genus Caerostris; species Caerostris darwini. The sequence continues at coordinate 9,717 of BPLQ01007119.1, forward strand.
TACCAAATTAAATCGCTTTATCGCCACATTAATACGTGGAATTTTATTTTGCTAAGTCACAAAAAAGTATCGTTTGAACAAACATAATAATCGCTGTTAATTGATACAATTTCGTTACGATAAAATTTCGCTGAAGTTATTCGACACCACACTTTTCATGAACAAAAAATAAGTCACGTTCTTTACGAAGCCGAATTCGAATGATAAATTAATATTAACAAAAGATAAAAAAGAAGAAAAAACTAGAGAATAATTTACCTTTTATTGTGGTGGAAACAAACATTTTATTCCATCGGTGAAATCATAAATTATTTTGCGGATGTCACATTTGTGCTGGCGCCGCCACATGCACTCTGCCAGATAATTATCAAATGTTCCGGACACATTATTTTATTAATATTAATTTATTTTAATTATTAAAAATTTAAATTGTAACGTTAACTAACGTTCTAAAAAGCTAAAGCTTCAAATATTCCGAGCGAATTCTAATTACGGTTGTCAGAAAATCCTAACTAAACGAACATCTTTAAAAAGGAAATTAATTATTTCAGAACGAAAACCCTCTCATCAAGGCACAAACTATATTTACGCAATTGAATGGAAAATACAAGTATCCTTTCTCTACTTCTAAATGGAATCGAAGCCTCAAACCACCGTAATTTCCTGCTCATTTACCGCTTTTTAGATATTTTACTTCAACGCATATTTACTGATCATACATTTCTTGTTACGTTTCCATCACCGATGATTTACATTTTCCTTACTTTCTTCTTTTTTTTCTCTCAATTCATACGATTACTATTATCTATTTATCATGACTTTTCTTTCCTACTGCCTTCACATACCATTGAGTAGATGAACGCTTCGCGTTCAGGCACTCGACATCTGTATTCAACAATGATGATTATTTCAGAATAAAATATAAGTTTTTAATAAATAAAAAAATCGTTTTCTTGTTTGTTTCTTACTTTCCTGAGTGGCAACTTCATAAATATTGTTTATGTTCTGAATCAGTGACCGACGTACGTTGTAAGAATAAGTTCGGAATAATCAGTAATTTATTGGAATACTAATTTAAAAGAATATATATTTCTGTTCTTATTTACTGCAAATAAGTATTCTGCAAATAACAATATAATCACAATAACAATAATCAGTGATTATATTGTTTGGAAAATGAAGCTACGAATTCCTCTAATTATAGTATTGCAACCCTAAAGAAATTGGCGGAAAATTGGCGAAATATTCAGGGTTGCAAGATTGGCGACTTCCTCAGGGGTACAGTATCCTAGATTTTAACCAAATATTTTTCACAGTGATACTCTTTAAAGCATTCAACATAGATTCTTAACAAATATATTCAATTTTTAAAAAGTCCAAATTGAATTAGAGAATATAATTTAATTTATTTTATTTTAAAAATGAAGTATAAATTTAAAAAACACAAAAATTTCAAACGAATTACAATCAATGTCTCAATCTGAATTAAGTCTCATTGTAAATATTTAAGATGGCGTATTATACTTAAACTCTCTTAACGTGTTCACTAAATCCAATTTTTCATTAAATTAAAAATAAACAATCATATTTAACAAAATGTTAATTGCTAACCTGTGATGCACGTTGGTCGACATTCATTGAAGAGCTTGCTAGGGGATTTTGCAGCCATATTCATAATAACATACAGTCATGGCACGTTTTCTCTAGATGCAGTGAAAACGATGTTGACTCCTGAAAAACTACAGCAATACTGACTTTTTACACTGTTTCAGGTATTGTTCAAAATGCAGCTTTCATTGTTCGAATTAAATCGTCTCAACAGTGTTCGTAACAATTAATTTTCTGGTAAGTAACAATGCAAAAATTGATTGTTACTGTATTGTTTACATAAGAATGTATTCCTAATGTTAATCTAAAAATAGAAAAAAAATACCATTACATAATTTTATCAATGAAACAAAAATCAGCTTCACTCAAAATATTTTACAAATGAAACAAAAATTTAGTTAGTTAAATCTTATTTTACAAATAAAACGAAAAACAATTCAATGTAAGTTAATTTGGTACTTACGTATTAACGCCACCGCAGCTACAGATTTTGGCGGTTTTTAAGTGGCGCCAATCTACCCTTCAAATTTTTGTGACAAATCATAAAATATATAAAACACTTCATTTAAAATCAAAACACTTTCAAAATTCAAAACACTTTATTTAAAAACAAAGTAGCCAATCGGATTTCTGTGGAAAATGGGCCGATATAGAGTTCAACATAGATTCAAAACAGTCTACATTTTGGCGCATTGGCAGCTCTTTGTTGGCGCATTAGCGCAACTTCTGCTGCGGTGGCGTTAATACGTAAGTAGCGGTAATTTTACCAACAAAAAAAAATCAAATTATTGCATGGTTTTTATACAAACGTTAGAAATAATAAATAAATGTAAATTCATTTTACAAATTAAACAAAACTCAAATCAATGTAAAGTGAAATTTTGCAAATGATTAGGTTATTTAGTGTTGTTGCTTTTTATGACACAAAAGACCGAATTGGTTAGCTGCTATAAACAATAGATAATATGCGTAATTAAAATTCTAGGTTTATGATTTCAGAAAAACAAAATTCAAAGAAATATTTTATTAAAGCTGTATTAAACACTCTGTAATTTATATGTCCTATAATTTATAGGTAAAATATTAGTTAAGAATGTAGTAGATTTTATCAGAAATTACGTCTACTGATTTCTTTTGCAAATGAGACAAAAATTAACTGTACATTTCAATATCAATTTAAAAGAAAATAATTAGATTTGTTAAGATCTGTGAATGAAGAAATATCTAATGCATCTTCAAAAGACCTGGTGTAGAGGTTCCCTTTGTAAAGAACGCTTAAAGGTTGTCAGATTTAGCAATTCCTTCTCTGGTGTAAAACAAAATATGTTTTCTATAAAAAATTAAAAAATTACCTTGGTTTTCAAAGTTTTTGTATGTATCAGGATAGGACCTTTTATGTATCTATTTAATAAGTGCATTTCTATTTTATATAGTAAATATATTTATATTACACATTTATTTAATAAATATTTTTATATTACACATCTGCTTAATAAGTTTCTTTATATTACACATTTATTTAATAAATATCTTTATATTACACACTTATTTAATAAGTATCTTTATAAAATTAAATACATTTTTTTTAAATTAACGTAAACCGTTAACTATTATCGTCTTGAATAGAAACACTTACAGGACAAAATACCATTATAAAGAAATATTTTATTTATTGAATTATTTGTTCCCGTTCATTTTGAAACAAATATGAACAATATTCTTAGACCGAATTAAGAAAATAAGTTTTCAAAAGATTCGAATGATTTCAAAGACTTATTTGACTGATTTTAAAGACACTTCTATTTGTGTTAAACAACTAGATAGAAAAACCGTCAATTAAATGATCAATATATATTTTAAAAAATTAATGCTAATAATTTATTTAAGCTTTAATCTCCAGCTTTTATTATAAATTAGCAAAATATTTATTTCACAGTTTTTGTTAATACATATGAAAAATTCACAGTTACAAAATAACTCTAAAAATGTATTACTTTTACTTTTACAGGGAGGCAAAGTTTTAAAGTTGGTAATTGAAATCAGTCAGTTAACAAATAATCAATCAATTAATTGCAATAAATTATTTTTTTTTTACAATTTGAAAATTGAAAGTTTATGCTTCTTGAGGATGAGGATTTCTTATAATGCACACTTTTTTCAGGGGATGCGGACAAAAAAAATTAACATTTCTCGTTTTAAAATTAAAAAAAATCAAAATCATTTGAAAGATTTAAAAAAAAGAGCTCAAAATCATTTCAAAGATTTAAAAATTATTATCAAAATTAATCAGTCGTTGATAAAAAACAACATGTTTTCATTATTTTTTTCTTAAAATAATTAATGAAAAAGCTCACATCAAAATTTATATTTTCTGGTTGAAATTATGCATTTATTTTAAGAAAAGCAATTTTCTTTTCATCATGACAGCGAAGAAGTTTTCGAGTAAAATAAAACATTTTTTTTTGTATAATTATTTAACAGAAATGTAAAACTATAGCTGAACGCATTTTCTTTTTTTACAAAACACCTTTTCATTTTGTAAGACTTGAAGAAAACCATTTCTCAACTTGGAAACGAAAAAAAAAATATTTCCCATTACTCAATCTATAAAAATATGTCTGTAAAGAGAATTTCTTGAGCGGAAATATTCATCCGATATAACATCCAGCGTCCTGAATCAAACTGAAGTATATTTTTCTTCGATTTCCACTGAAAGAGGAGCCGTAACAATATTTTTTTATTAAACAAAATGTTTTTTTGTTGCGCCTACAAGCTCGCCGCTGTTCTTTTTCTTTTGAAGCAAAAATTGTCAGTCAGCACCACCTGCTGTCAGAAAGTGTTAGCTTTAGGACACAAAGCCCTTCTTATTGTGGACTATAGTTTTTCCTGCAGCGCACTATCATTACAAGTGACGTTGAATTTTGTAGTACTGTGCCCAAAAGGTAAAACCAATTTTTTTTTTTCAAAAACTCTTTATTTATTCTTCCAAAATTTATTTCATCGCCTTCAAAGTAATCACCATTCACTTATGCCAACGTTTTTTCCAATCTTCAATGCATGCTAAAAAGTCGTTGGCCGGGGTCGATTTTCAATTGATTCAAAATGGTGTCCTCCGAGTTTAGGGTATAGTCAGAAGTCGCACGGTGTGATACGGTGGTTGTGGAACGATATGGGATTAATTTTTAGAGAAAAAATCATGAAGAATCAACGCAGTGGGAGTTGGCGCATTCAGTGTTTTCGGTACCAATCGAGATTCGGCGTATTTATGACCGATAATTTTGAAATTCCAACATCCTGAACAAGGTCTCTAATTGTAAACCGACGGTTTGCAAGCACCAAATCTTTAATTTTTTAGACGTGAGTGTTTCGTCTGTTGAGGGTGTTGGTCGACCAGAGGGCTGTTCGTCTTCAACGCGTTTCTCTGCCTTCTTTGAACTGTTTGTACCACTTTTATACAATTATTTCCGAAATAGGAAAGGTCTTTGAATGACTTCTGCAACATTAGATACGTTTCTGAAAACATAATTTAATGCAAGTTCTGTGCACAATTAATTCAGACATTTCAAAAATCACCGGAATCAGGTTTAGCGTTTCACAAAGCCAAGCATAACTCAAACACTAATGAATATTTTGACTTCAAATTTCCCACAGATGTCAAGGACACTGCCAGAAACCTAAAAAAGAAAAAAAAAATTTCCATGAGACCCGGGAATATTATATTGAAAATTGGTCTTAAGGTTTGAACATAGTAGTATTATAACATACACTCAAGAGTCATAACATTATGACCACCTGTCAATAACGAGTTGGCCCACCTTTGGCGCGCAACACAGCTTCAACCCGCCTTGGCATGGATTCCACAAGTCCTTGGTAGATGGCCGGAGACAGATTGTACCAGATGTTTAAGCAACGGTTACGCAAATCCGAGATATTGCGAATTGGTGGTCTTTGAACTCTGAGCTGCCGTCCCAGGACATCCCAAATGTGTTCTATCGGATTGAGATCCGATGAGTTAGGAGGCCAGGACATTAACTGGAATTCAGAATCATGTTCCTGGAACCACTCCAACACAATTTTAGCCTTTTGACAAGGGGCGTTGTCCTGTTGGAACATTCCATTTCCAGCTGGAAAAAGAGAGGCCATGTAAGGGTGCAACTGGTCCGCAATGATGTTCAGATACCCTGTAGCATTCATGGTCTGCTCTACCACAACCACGGGTCCCAGAGACGCCCAAGAGAACGTCCCCCAAAGCATAATACCGCCACCACCGGCCTGTGTATGACCTACAGTGCATTGACCACGGCCATCGGCGGGATGAATGACAAACCGTGATTCATCTGACCAGGCAAATCTCTCTCACTGATCCATGGACCAGTCACGATGTTCCCGGGCCCAGCGCAGGCGCAGTTGGCGATGACGCTTGGTCAGCAAAGGCACACGAGTGGGACGTTTGCTGCGTAGCCCCATATCCAACAGTGTCCGCTGAACAGTGTGCTCCGATACTATTCTACTTGGCCCTGCATTGTATTGGGTTGTCAGCTGAGCCACTGTCTGGCTCCGGTTTTGCTTCACCATGCGAGACAGTCTCCGACGACCTTTTTCTTTGATAGCGTGTGGACGTCCAACACCATGTCGTCTACTACTGGTTTCACCGTCATTCATCCACTTTGCATAAATACCAACAACTGTAGATCGCGAACAACCCACGAGTCGTGCAGTTTCGGAAATACTTGTTCCGAGTCTCAAGCCATTACAATTTGCCCTCTATCAAAGTCGCTTAGATCCGCAGCCTTTCCCATCACACACAGAAGTAAGTGAAAGAATGATTCTTCAGACTCTCCAGCAGCAGTTAAATACCACTTCCACCTGATCACGTGCCTTCCACGTCATCCAGGCGAGTTCATTGCAAAATGTAGGGGTGGTCATAATGTTTTGGCGCTTGAGTGTATTTATATATATTGTTTTTACCAAATAAATCCATGAACTTAAAGTAAAATAAAAAAAAAAAATCTAATTAAACATCCATTTAATTAAAAAATATATTATTTTCAAAAATAACTATTTTTGAAAATAATATATTTCTTAATTAAATTACTTTCAAAAGAAATTAAAAGACAGAGGCACGAAAAACATTGATTCATTTCGCGTTTATGAAAGATGACTACCGTTCTGATCTTGAGCTATCGATTGAGAGAAAATATTTTTTTGAAAGACGGTCTTCGGTGAGCTGGAATGAGAAAGCAAGAAACAGGACTCTTTTAAAAAAGAGAAAAGAAACACATTGTTCGTGAAAGGACAATAAAATGTCACTTTGCATTTGTAAAAAGACTTTTTGATTTTTTAAGTGAATTTTTTTCTCTACAACAGAGGGAAAAATTCACTGAAAAACTAAACTTCACAACACCCTTTAACAATTCTCTAGCCGAGTTCTTTCATATTCACAGATAAAAATTTGTAAAATCTATCAAATGAAGCAATAATTTAAAGTTATTTTAAGACTTTTTTAAATATAATATAATTTTAAAAATGCTTTACTATAATTCACTGGAAATAGATTAATTTTAGGATAAATTCAGAATTCTAAGAATATCGAATATATACGATCGTAATAAGAGATTTTCATAATACAAACATTAGAAAATTACAAAAGCGATTCATAGTTATTCATTTTATATTTAACTAAGATTTTCTTTTAAAATTATATAGTAAAACGTGCTAGAGTTTTATATTTAATTTATTTATATTTTTTTATGTATTGTTATAATAAAATTGCGATAAAGCGTATGATAAAAATATTTTGAATTTTTTATGCAAAGAAGCAATGTATATTAAAATTGTTTTATCATAAGCAATACATTTTTTTCAATTGGTTTTAGTTCGATGCCCTTTTATTGAATAAGATTTTTTAACATTGTGAAAGTGAAATTCAAAATTTTCCTTCAGTACGTTAAATAAAGAAAAATTTCACCATTTTTATAAAACCACACACTCACTTCATACAATAAAAACCTTTTACTAAAACCTTTTTGCTAAACCCACAATAAAAACCAGCCAACAGTTTGCTTATGTGACTTCCTTTTTTTTATAGTATGTGCCTGTTATACCAGTCATTCTGTAAATGGATACTCTGAAGGAAATACAATTCCCTCGAACTGGTACTAGGTAGTTCCTTCTACTAGGGTCTTAAAAAACTATTTCCTGGACGTCCCCTATCTCCATGCGGACGTAAAGGTATGGGGCCCCATAAACCACCGAATGGGTGTTCAAGAAGGAACTTAATCCCTCTACCGATAGCATTGGTTTGTAACACAGCTTACAACTCTTATTTGAAGACAGTGGAGAAATAAATGGAAAATAGGAGATTTGGACTTATGCTGAAGTGCCTTTTTATGTAACATATACCTAGATGGTAAAATAAAACTAAGCATTAATACAAAAGAAAATAAGAGATACGACTGACTTATGAAGTGGTTTAACGATGATATGAAAAAATAAGTGGATCCAACAAATCCAAAGGATTAAGTTAGAGTGTAATCGAAACAATCGTGCTCTGAACTTATTTCTAAAGAAGAATTAGCACAAGTTTATGGATTTTTCATTCCTTTTAAAATATTTTAAAATCTCTATAAATCCTTCCTATATATTCTGAAAAAAACCTTAAAAAATATTATTTTTAATTGTTTTGTAATTTTGAATTAATTTTCTCTTAAAATTAGTAATTAGTATATTGTATGCAATTATTATTATGTGTATTATAACTTAATACAATAATAGTAATATATAAAATATTAAATAATTCGTAAGATACAATAATAAAAATATAAATAAAAACATAATGCATATTGATAAATATTTGCTGAGTTGTCCTTTAAATTTATTTCTGTTATTTTGAATTGCATTAAGCTAACAAAAAAAACCAGTCAATGGTAATGTCAGGGTGAGAAAGGATAGTGTAATTATTACCACATCTATTTTAATAAAAGAAGAACTGGATATCTATATTTTATCGTACAGCTGATATCAAATTATTTGAAAATTTGGTTCCCTGTTCAATAGAATAATTTAAAAATATAACCTTTTTTTATTGTAGTGAATTTGCATGCATCTTTTTTTGGTATTAAATTAAGATTTTTTTAACAATTTTGCTATTTAATATTTTCAAATTAATGCCAGTAGAATTTTTGATCATTTTTCTTTTATTTGTAACTAGATCTCTTATAGAGGGGTAGGTTGGCTATGTGACTAGAGTTATGGTGCTATTTACCACACGGTTCGAGTCCCAGCTGTGTCAAGGATCATTTTAGTGGTCCGGAATTCATTTTAACCATAGATGAAATGATGAAATTTTATGATCATAGAGCGACATACCAGGGGGTTGGGCATAGGACTAACAAGCCTACCTCTTAAAAAGAAAACAATATTCATGTTTCAAAATCTAGCAGGAGGCCGTGGCCCACCATGAACTGTTGAGCCAAATATGATGATGAGGCCATTTATATGCATTGCACGGAAAAATATTATTCTTGAAATGAAATAAAAACATGGCAAGGTGTGTATAAAATGTTTACAGCATCTCATAAAATAAATATATTTTTATTTAATGATTCAAGTCATTTTGAAATTTTTTAAAAATAAATTAAGCTTTTATACTAATGGACTGTTATAAATTATATTTTGTATACATTATACACACAGAAATGTTTTCAAATAGTTCTTAATATAATATTTTAATAATTAATAATTTCAAACTCTCCATATTCTCTCTGAAAAATCTATTATAAAAGATAGTAACAACCCTTACTCAAAGGATGTAAAAGAGAATCTTTCTCATGCTGTAAATCATTTCACACGTAGCTAAAATTCGACAATACCTGGTCCATGGATCAGTGGGAGAGAGTTGCCTGGTCAGATGAATCACGGTTTGTCATTCATCATGAAGATGGCCGTGTCAGGATACGCCGTCTTCCAGGCGAACAGTTGCTCCCTCAATGCACAGTAGGTCATACACAGGCCGGTGGTGGCGGTATTATGCTTTGGGGGACGTTCTCTTGGGCGTCTCTGGGACCCGTGGTTGTGGTAGAACAGACCATGAATGCTACAGGGTATCTGAACATCATTGCGGACAAGTTGCACCCTTACATGGCCTCTGTTTTTCCAGCTGGAAATGGAATGTTCCAACAGGACAACGTCCCTGGTCAGAAGGCTATAATTACTTAATCCGACAAACATGGTTATTGACCCTTATCTCATCTAACAAATATCTAAGGCTGCTTCATCACTCAGTACTTAGAAAAAAAAGCGCCCAAAAGAAAAAAAAAAGGGGGAAGGAAGTATAAATTGAGAAAAAACATGTCTTATTAAAAGAAAAAAAGGCACTTTTCCAGCCTCCCAGTTTTATAACACAGCGTTCTCATCTTGGAAAACTTATACTCAACTGACATTTATTCTTGTCCACTGATTTCATAAAATCATTACATCATTACATTAAATATTAAGATGCATTGTTCGCCGAATTTATCCAATAGTTATTGTATATAAATTTAACTTTCATGTTGAGCAGTAAAATAATTTACAATACACCGATTACTACAATTACGTAAAAAAACAAATTTAAACATCAAATTTTTTTTTTTTTAAAGTTGCCTCTGATTTCAAGAAATAACTATCAGAATTTTCAGAAATAACTATACAGTTATCCCTCTGAAACGCAACATCCGCAAAACAAGAGATATAAAGGTTTAATTTATTAATAAAACAAATAATTTGTTATTAAATAAATAATTCAAACAAGTAATAATATATCATTAAAATATGTTATATATTATAAATAATAACACAAAGTACGAAAATGAGGGTAATTATTCTTTTAATACCACTATTTGTGTTGGTGCGGTACCTTCTATCTTGAGTTGGAGTCCTTTGAAGTTATGAGATAATACATTGAAAAAGAAAGCAGGTTAAGACTATTAGGTGACTTGACAAGATTATATATATAAATATATTTATAAAGAATTAAAAGAAAGAGATATATAAAGTTTTGAAGTAATCTAAACAACATGAGGGAGTTTTGTATTATTATTATTTATTTATTCATTTATTTATTCTTTTATTTATATTTAATTTATAAATATATAAAAAAAACAAATAAAAATAATTAAGAAACAGAGTTGAAGAAAAAGGTTCGAGATAAATACAAGTAAACAGAAAGAAATAATCTCAAAATAAAATGGAAGTAGAACATAAGGAGAAATGATTGCGAAAACGCATTGTTTAAAATAACTCGGGGATATATTCTTTTATTACAATTTTACATCTATTTGCATATCAATAATTAGAAAAAAAAAGACATTTCACATCAAAAGGTTTTAAAAATAAGTTCACTTTTTCAAAAGCACTACATCTACATTGCTGGCCATCTAAAATTCAATATCAAGGATAGCAAGAGATATCCCGGCAGGGGAAAAATGTATCAAAGAGTCCAACTTAATAAACAAATTATACAAAATTGAGATGAAATCTTCCTCCATATATGAACTCCTTCGAGTTGAGAAACAAACGAAATCACCATTTTGTTTAGTAACCAAAGCTGCCAATAACTGCTATATTTATACATATATAATATATGCATGTATCTAGTATAGAGACAGAAAGGAAATAGAAATTAGTTGCTAGAGAATTTTGAGTGCCATAAGCATTTATATGAACTTTTTAATATACATATATATATATATATATATATATATATATAATTATTTTATATTTCTGACGAAATATGTAGTTTTTGTACAAAGGACAATACATATTGACATGGTTTCATATCGATGATTATTACCAACCAATAATATATACTTACCTACAAAATAACAATTACAAGTCATTTAAATTAAACTAATTATTAAAGTATTATTTTTATAGGTTGAACAACAAAAGAGATTTTACATTTTGGAAAGGAAAAGACGTATCATTTTATAAAATTAAATATTAAACTAAACAATTTCAGCATCAAATTCATAGTAATGAACAGATAACTCAAACATAATTTTTTAATATTATGTTTAAATTAAAACATAGAATAATGGAGTTTAATGTTTTCTCAATTCCAATTTATATGGTTTAAAGGGAGAATTCGAAGGTGACGGAAAAAAAAAATTCCTTAGAATCAACGTCAACATAAAGAAACCAAAAGCTGGTAAATATCAAAAATAAATAAGAAATTTGCCAAAGTAAGTTTAGTGATGGGTAAACATTACTGAATAACACAACACCAGGTTTTTAGGTAATCGTCGAAAGCTGTCTTAAGAAGAATGTCAAAGGGTCGTTCAAGCTTCGTTTGTTTCATCGTCAGATGAAAAGAACCGACATTACTCATACATTGGGTAAATCATAAGTCAATAATTCAGAAAAAGTATAAAAGTTTATACAAAAATATGACATTTATTTAAAATAATATAAAATTTTCTATGAATCTAGTTCTTTGAAATATTATCAATTTAAAACTAAAAACTAATATAATCAATAATTTAGAAAAAGGATAAAAGTTCGTACAAAAATATGATATTCATTTAAAATAATATACATTTTTCTATGAATCTAGTGTTTTATCAATTTAAAACTTCAAAAATATAAATTTTGAATAAGATATTATATTATCTTAATCAATTTATATTATCTTTAACATAACGAATTCATATTAATAAAAATATTATTAATTTCATCAAAACGTAATGCAATTATATTAAAACTATATCACTTCTTTAGTTAAATATTTAAGATAAAGTTTATGATATATATTTATTTATAACATTCATTTTCTTCATATAAAAAATTTAGTTCAATGAAACTTAAACTTACAAACTTAATTGAAAAATACATATTACATATTTCTTTTGAGTGCATTACAATATTTATTTACATTTGGTTATGTTGATTGTTCAAACCTTTGTACACAAGAAGTGTAAATGATTATAAAAAGATAAATAATATATGAAGATTAACTTTAACTAAACTAACATTTTTATTTCAAAAATTACCTGCATTAGTTAAAGATTTATAATTACTTAAATTTATTTCTGTTATTTGATAAAAATATTCCCATGTATAAATTGTATTTTTACATTTTAAATATAAATAAAATAACAAAAAACCTTCTTGATGGGATGATTAAATTTAAAAGAAAGAACCACATAATAAAAAACATTCATTGAAGATGTAATTTATAATTTAAAAAGAAAATCATTTAAAAATAATGTTAGAAAGCTAGAGATTGTAATTTTATTAAATCTAAAAAAAAACCTTTTCAAGCAATGCTATTCTGCAGAAAATAAATATGTTTCATTTTTCACTAATCTTGAAATTTGTTTGAAACAATATTTTATGAAAGCAGTAATTTTTTTCTCTTACTTTAAAATGAATTTTAGGTAACCCAATTAATAACAGGCAAACTGATTTTAAAAAATGAATATCTTAATTAACTAACTTTTGTCTTAAAAAATGGCGTAACATTTCTCATTCTAATTTTGTGAAGTTTTATAAAAGAGTGCTTATTCATTGAAAACAAAATTAAATCAAGAAATGTATTTTTTGTTAAATATTTTTTTTAAGTTAAATAGCACTGCCTGTTTAGTAAATTTCACTAAATATTATTAAATGAACAATTTGCAACTACATTTTTTAAATTTTTTACTTAATATTTGGAAAACAACGTAATTAAAATACATGCATTATTTAAAAAAATATATTTAAAATAATATAAGATTTTTGAAAAATTTTTAACATAATAATTTTTAAAAATAGGATATCTAATGATTTTAAGGAGGATTAAATTTTGTTTTTTAATATTTCGATTTTTTAGATTTCGTAATATTTTATGCACTGCTATAAATACACGCTAAAAAATATAAAGATGTGAAGTAAATGTAAATTAAAAAAATATTAATGTATTATTAAAATAATACAAATATTATATTATTAATAAAGATTAATACAAATAATAATTTGTAAAATTTTGCTTCAAAATTAAAAACAACAGGAAAGAAAAAAAATGAATTTATTACAATTAATCTTACTTTTTGTGGACAATTAGTTTACTTTTTCTTTTTAAAATAACAGCTTATAAATTATTTCATTAACAAAAATTTTGAGAAAAAAATAAATCTTCATTTATCTAAGGTATACTACTAATAAATAAAAAAGCAGTGATATCAATATTAAATTAAGTAATTATGATTAAAATAATATTTTAAAATGGATTTAGTAAATGATTAAACTTAATTCATACATCCCAAATTTTTAAATATCTTATTATCAAAGATACTGTTTAAATCAAAAACATTAAATAAAAGCCAATTTACTTGTAGGAGCCAAAATATATAATTCAAAAACTAAATACAAAAAATTTTCAAATTAAATGACTTAAATCAAATTTTATTTTTTAAGATTCAAAGACAAATATTATTGCAGACATGTTTGCAATCTCATATTTTTTCTACAGAATAAGTAAAGACAGTTTTAAAATTCTATATGAATAATTGCAAAATCCTTTAAATAACATTACTGAAATAATAATCTTAAACGTTTTAAAAGTGAAAGCTAAAACCTTTTAACATAAAAATGCGCACTACATTACACTTAAAATGAACATTTCAAAACAGATTGAAAACAACATCAAAGTCAAGAAAACTACCAGCTCTAGTTCATCTTCAATTAGAAATTCAATTTAACATTCCTATCTCCTACAAAAACAATCTTCTTGAGTAATGCTGTGTTATATATTTCTAAAAACTTTCACAGAGAGGAAATGCTAAATTTTTAGCATTTTCCATTTGAAACACATGGCATCGGGCGTTTCTGTTGGAGAGAGTTTAATGAATGTTGCGCAGTTTGAACAACTGTTGTTGAGTAGTGAATCTAAAATGTCAACGGGAATGAAGGTTTTTCTAGATGGACGGCGACTTCGTTTATTTCGTAACCCTTCGTTGTTTGCAGTTAGTAGTTGTTTAAATGTGTTAAACAATTATTATTTCTCAAATATTTTAATCACAATAACGAATCAGGGCATTTTGTAGAAATTGCGGAGTCATTTTGTTACAGTTATTTTCTAGAATCGTCGTTGGAATATAGATTGGCTACACAAAATACTGACTGCAGTTAAGGAGTTAGTTAGGATTTAGATCAATATAATAAGTTAAATTAAATCATTTGCTTGATTCTGCTGCTGACATGCGATATTTCCATTGCTACAAAAAAGTATTCAATTCTGTTTTGATTGGTAAGAAGATATTCTTGTTCCGCTATTCCCACTGCAGAATTGATTTTTTTTACTAATTATTTAGATTTTGTGAAATATTAGATGTTCTCCTTCTGGAAGATATTACAATATCTTACATTTATTACATATCTTACACAATACCACAATATCTTACATTATTCTACACAGAAATGGTATCATATATCATATTTAGATCGATATATATGATCAAATATCAATAAAAGGAAATCTTGAAATCTCTTTTTATTTTAATTTTTCTTAATTATATAACAGTTGACATTTTTTTCTTTGTTACGCCTGGGGAAGAGTAAAATTATTAAAAATTATGAAATTTTAGATTATATAATATATTTACGAGTTATAAACATTTAACATGAATTTCAGTTGATGCCTTTGACAAATGTGAAATCGTAACTTTTAAAAAGAGTAGATTAAAAGTTTCAGCTCATTATTCTTTTAATTACAGAAAATACTTAAAATTCAGTACAGCTTTTGTTGACCAGAGTGGCCTGAAGTATAATGTAGTGGTTTTCCGTTCAAGGCAGAGCTGGTGCGAAACTCAATAAGCCGAGCCAAATCCACCCGCTCCTACGTTAGGGATGATGAGGATAAATGTTGAGCCAGAATAATCTTCCAGTGAGATGAGGAAATTAAGTCCTCCCTTTATTGGAATAGAGTAGCAGTTTGTCAGTGTTGCATGCTAGATAATGTCTAATCACCTATAAATCTAAATTAAATTTAAAAAAATAAAATTAATTAAATTAAATTAAATTAATAATAAATACAATAAAATTAAATAAATAAATAAAATAGAATAAAATTTAATTCATTTAATAAAATTTAATAAAATAAAATTTCAAAAATTGTCTTTATTTCTTTAAAAATATATAAGCAATAAATTTATTTCATCCAATGGATATATTACCTTTATTTATTTTTTGATTAAGTCACTAGAAAGTTTTGTATAATTATTTAAATAATTTAATTTAATTTTTTTATGAGAGATTTTGATTTTTAAATGACTTAATCCACTTTTAGTTATACACACTGAGATTTCTGAACTTTTAATTTATCACAGGTAATTATTTTGTTTTAAAAGATTAGTATAATTATCATTGTAATTTTTCATAAATACTAAATATTATCATTAAATTACACATTACATAAATTTGTTACATTAAATTTTTGCCTTTTATACAAAAATTTGACTTTAAAATGCCCACTGCAAATTTAATGCCACATATTAATCAATTTGAACTCTTATAAATATTACTTCAAATACATATTATTTTGTGTAATAAATTTTGTATCTTGATAATTGACTGATAATTTACTTAAAATAATTTGATTATATCTTAATAGGATTTCAACGAAAATTATGGACATGTCTAGAAACTTTTCCAGATGAAATATTAATTAACTACAGCTTTAGGTGCATTAATAAAATAAGTAATTATTTTTATGCAACTCATTTAATTTTGTAAGGGAATCAAGTAAATATCAAAATAAATGAAAAAGGGTAAACCCATTTATGAATTTAATTTATTACTTAATTTATACCGAGAAAAAATATTTCACTGATATTTCAAAAATATTTCTTATTCAAAGTGATGATTCAGATCTCTTTAACAACTATCTTTGTCTTTATATTTAAACTGAAAGTATTAATGGTTGTAATTGATAAATAATTTTAAAAGCAGCATTGCGTCTCAAATTATATCACTGGTGATATTATAGACCATAATTATAAATTTTCATTATATTTATGGTTAATATCATCATCAATGCTGAAATCACACTTAAAAAGTTTTATCCGTGGTAATATTCTTAAATTTAGTGAAGTTTAATTTACTTTTTGTTATAAGATGATTATCAAAAACACAAACTGTACCTTTAAGGAATGTTTATATTTAAATTGCATGTGGTAATACGGTGAAACACAAATCAATCCATAAACGTTTGTATATCCACGACATATTAAAATCATATTTGATATCACTTATATTCTCAGCAATAGTGTCTAAGAACTTTTTTAACTAACTCAGCTACTAATTCAAGTCAACTCATATTATATTAATCAAAGTATGTAATATCAAAACTCTTTGTTTTTAAGTTTTCCTATAATATATATCTGGTTGAGGGCTATATAAGGCAGATCTAGGCACTGTGCAACGTCCTCAGTATAACACCTGTCCTAGTTGAGACCAAAGCATCAATTGTAGCTGAGCAACATCTCTATTAACATGATTGGATGATTTATTCAATTTTCACAGCTCATTTATTTCTAATGGGAACAGCGCAGCAGAAATTCATTAGTGAATGAACTGCATTCGTGGCTGATATTTGTTAGATCCATGACAACATACGACTGTATGGGATTGTCTACTGTGCTAATCAAGCAATGTTTTGCTCAATTTCAACGTGAAACGTTCGATCACAGAGTATTGAGTGACTTCTTTATTCTAGAGTTGAATGTGTTGATATTTTTTTCGAGAGTTGAATGTGTTGATATTTTTTTCGAGAGTTGAAGTATCGATAGTTTAAGGGTCTGGTAATTAAGGTCTGTGCAACAGTCATTTTTGCATAAAAGCATAAAAGAAAAAGTTCAAGGCGGCGTGTCGACCTATCTAAATGCACTGGCGCATTTAAAGCTATAATGAAGAAGGTATTGGAAAACTCGACCACCATAATGTCAAATGTCACAATTTTCAAGGTGAATACATGGAAAAGTGACATTGATTCTATTTGACTCTTAGAAATAAAACCATTTATTTATTCACACTTGCCTTTAATTATTGATCAATTTTAGGTTGAAAATACGATTTTTTTGTACTGTACGATTTTTTTTTATGTATGGGGAATCTTAATGATACAGAGAAATATTTCTATTGGGCTTGTTTCATATCCTTATGAAATATTGTTCACACGACATAAAATTTTGTTATTATTTTTAGTAGAAAACTTGCCACACTAACAGAACAGAATATTATCACACTGTATATTATTTCAAAAATGTTTACGTATTTAATTTTATTTATTTTGTGTTGAGAAATAAACAATAAAGATGGCAAATGAGGAACTAATAATATTATAAACTAAGGTATAGGTTCTTTTTAAATATTTCTTTTATTTTTAGTTACTTTGAGGTGTGCATAACTAATTGTTAATTTTACTTATTTTTAAACGATTGTTTCCGTTAATTGTTTATTATTTATGTTAAAAAATAAAGAAAATATTTTAAAATTTGTTATTCGTGGAATTATATTGTTGCTCACAAAATAATAATCATTTTCACGAAAAAGGACAATATAAATATAAAGGACGAAATAGTTTGTCATATAATACTTAATATTTATCATTTCGTAAAGCTAAGTATCACTTTTAGAAAGTTATCAGAAAGTCATTATTAACTTCTTATTATTTAGTTATCACTTTAAGAAAGCTATTAATATTAATGCTTATTTTACAAATGCAAATATACTTTAAAGACACTGCAAATATACTTTATATTTACAAAAATCTATATATAAATATCTTTCCATCAGTTCATGTATTTGTATATTCCATAGCACATTACCTATTTACTAAGTGCACCCAAATACTGCTTTACAATCATCAAACATCATTTGATGAATCAATGAAAACAGATGGAAGGCAAAGAGAGGTTTTTCGTTGTAGATGTAAGAAGGATATTGAAACAGATTCACTCAAGGTACGGATTGTGGTCCCAAGAGGTGCAGCCAACCCATCTGCTTAATGGTCCATTCCAAGCAACTGAAAGTGAGGCTCATTTTTCTTCCTGATGAATGGGAAATATAATTATTATCTTTTACTATCGGGATATTACTGTCATAGAAGAATGGAGTACCATTAATCTTGCATATATCTTGAAAAAAAAATACTTTTAGATCTACTCTTTAATAAAAATAAATTAAAGCTTGTTACTTAAAATTATTTATATACTACTACTATAACTATGGTTTGTTGAATTAAAACTTTATAGACGGTAAATTTGAAGTTATTTTGGTGAAAATGATAAGGAATTCTATCCTTATCAAATTTAGACCGCTTATCTTGTTTATGATAGTGTAAATCTAGGTTTCCAATGTATACTAAATGTCACGTCAAAGAAAGTTAGACAACTGGGAGTCTAAGTGGGTAACACATCAGGCTTTCAATGAGTTGGTGTTTCACTATGTGAGATTTTAGTAACTTGTGGAAACCCATTTCAATAAATGCCTAACTATCACTGGTCCGGCTGCATCAATGTGTTCTTGATTTTCAACTTACCTTACCTAATATTATCAATTCTGCTAACGCATTACACAGTATATTCTATAATCAAGTATCTTTAATTAAATCACAGAGGATTCACACACAGACATACAGACACACACACACATATATATGTACATACATATACTTACCTGCATACATACATAGTTTTAACTTTAATTTTATGAAATTATGAAGTTTTAACTTTGGCCCCATAATTATTTGAAGCATGGGATTTTGTATTGAATTCATTTGGAATTAATAAAATTAAAAAGGCAGTAATATTTTCCCTTCCCTTGTAAACTTTTAAAATGTTCATCATTTCATATTTTTGACGTGTGTTATTTTTTGCTGTCTAAAGAAATGGATTAAGTGAGAAAAAATGGTTTATTATTAGAAATAAAAACTAAATAAAAAGAAGTTTTCAGCTATATTATCGTAATGCATTTTCAAATAAATCAAATTAATTAATCTAATTTCTTTCAATAGTTAAAATAAGCGGAAACTATTTGAAGACCATCTATCAATTTTCTATTTATTTTTTTCCAAGATTATCCCCTGTATTTTATGTCTTTTCACCTAAAATAGATTTTTTATAATAAATAAACTACATATATTTGGAGAAAATATACCAGGTTCAATAATAATCTGAATCAAAATGATTTTCGACCTAATGAAATATTTATTTATTCATTATTATTTTTCTTACATAATCCAAACACATAATCCAAAATAACATTTTCATTTCATTTAATAATTGTATTCTATTACATGCGAAATATGTAACATACTACTTTTCAATTTACAAATATATAAAGTAAGTAGTAGGTAATAAAGTTTAAGTAGGTAATATATCCAGGCATAATTCAGCCAAAACAACTCGATTAGAATGAATATTGTTCAATGATGCTCAAACCATATGTTCAAATAAATTATTGTCTACATAATATGCCATCTGATAAATTATTGCAATATCGATGTGGTTAATCGTAACGATTGATTCGTCTAGTAATTTTGCAACTATTTAATAATGGGATTGTCCATGAAGTAAAGTATCTAGCTTATATGGATTAAATACATTATTTGAAATTGCTAAATTATTTCCATTAAACTAAAGGAAACTTGATTATAATAATGATTAATAAATAGTTCTAAAATTTTACGAAGTTCATATAAGACGTGAAATATAATTCTATATAAAATATTTTAATTGTAAAATGATTTCAAACTTTAAGTCCAAGGAATTATAATTTTTTGTATTGATTACATGTTTTTATACTTCTTAATTTTTATGTATTGTTTTGTAAACAAACATTTAAAATATAATTATCCCTAATAGCTGCTTTAGTTTACAAAAAGACTGTATAAAGCCAGTTCTTTAATATCTGTGACTTAAAAATAAATATAGATAAACTATTTATTGCAATAGCAATAAAATGAAATATTCTTCAACGTTTATTTTTCGAAATTAAAATTATTTTTACATATATCAGTTCTTAAGTCATATATCAGCATCATTAAATATTTTTTTAGTTCTTTGAAAGTACCTTTAGTTTCATTAAAATACTAATACAACTTAAAAGAAGAGAGTGTATTTTAGAAAAAAATGGATCTCAGAGAAATTTTATCTAAAATAAAAAGTTTTTCACTTACTAAAATCTAATTTTGCCAGACTATAAAATAAGTAAGTAACCATTTAAAATTGAATTTGCCTTTTACATATAATTCGACCTAATTATTGACATGCGTATTGTCAAACCTTAAAAAATGTGTACATATATATTATAAAAGTGTATATCTAAAAAATTAAACATCATATGATATGAGAAGTCAACTTTTTATAACATGTTTAAAAATATATATCTGAAAAATAATTTTTCTTATTCTATCACTGAACTGCAATGATGTTTTATTTGATGATTGAAAGTTTATTTAAAAATTTAAAAACAAATGATAATGCAAAAGAGTTAGCATGTGAAAAAGAGAAATTTGATGAATGTGCTCAAATAAAAGTATATACTTGTAATAATAATACACAGAGTCCAAACTTTGAACTCTTTTAATTCACTAAATATTACAGCTGTTCTAATTTTATCAAGGATGAATACAAATGTTTGCTACAAATTGCAATACTACATAAATGGATCCCTTGATGACTATGACTAAGCATATTTTCCAAGTGCCATTCCTTTAGAATAACTCTGTTTCATCGGATGGAATGGAAACTTCAATTGAAATAACTACAATCCAACTCCTTCCAATGTCTTGGACGAAATAGCCACCATGCAGAATATTAATTGCACAAATGTAAGAATATTTAAATAAATTTAGTCAAATGATATATAAGGAATCGTAATAATAACAGTGTCTCTATCTGAAAAAAAATGAATTCAATTACTAATATAAGCATAACAAAAATAATTTATTTTCATCTACAGTATGATAGTAAATTGTATTTTTAATAAATCTTTTATATTTTTCGTTAAAAAGCAACTATTAATTTGAATAACATATTAAGAATGAATTAACAAGAAAATTACTATCACGAAATACGTTCACAGCTTACATTCTATTTATTATTTTTATAAATTTTTACTATTATATTTATTTTTATTTTATCTGTCTTAATTGCATTATTAAACATATCCTATTATTATAATAAATGTTTGGTATTTAAATTATTTTCATAATACTCATTATGTCAAAGAGAAGGTATGGCGTTCTAAATATGAGAGTACATATTTATTTTCAGATGTCCTTAAATATATTTTTATAGAGTACTACTACTACTACTAATAATAATACAATTACTCATTTTTATATAATAGCAAAATTGATAATTAAGCAGTTTATGAAGTGTAATACAAGAACTCTTCAAAAATTAGGAAAAAATAATATAGTTTAATATTCAAGATAGAACGTTTATATAAACTGTACAGTATCATAAAAGCCTTTAAATGTATTGGTCATTTCCAGTATAATTACGATTTACTATTCCTAACAGAAAAAAAAACTAAACTGAATATCAAAACATATATTCTATTCTATTCCATTTACTTTTCTGTTCAGTTTATTAGGAAAGAAAATAAGGAACATTCGGGGATTAACTATCTAAAAGAAATATTGTCGTACTTCAATTACGACTCAAATAAATTATGTTTTTTATAATCATAAATATACGGAACATTCATAAAATGCACGTGTTATACACACCAACCTTCCGTAAAATATAACTATTACCTTAGTGAAATGTATGTTTTTCCGAAGAAGCTATCATTTCTTTTCTCGAAATACAGTATATTAACCTGATTCAGGTTACGAATGTATGGAATCCTACATTGTTTGTATAGCTTTTTTTACCTTTCCATAAAACACCATTTCCTGCCAAAATAATTTCTAGTTCATGGAAGAAAAAAAGTTGCTTGTGTTTAAAAATTTCTTTTAAAATCTTTGTCATAATGATAATCACTACAAATCAATAATTAAATATAACATAATTTGTAAAAATCCCTGCAAATAACCAAGCAAAAAAATCTTAGAAGGAATTAAACTACAACAGCTATTAAAATTTATGTGACACATCTTTTTTTGTTGTTTTATATACATATATATATGTGTGTGTGTGTGTGTGTGCGTGTGTTCTTCAAATACATACATACAGTATTATCATCTATTATATATTATCATCTAGGGACCTCCATTGTATTATTAACACTGATAAATACTATTTTCCTTTTGGTTAACTGATATTATTTGTGCAATTTTTTTATGCATGTATATAAATTATATTTTCTATATTTGTGTTCTTTATTTTATGGCAACGTGGTTATATCTTATCTCACAAGATTCTGGTGTAAATAGAATAGTGTAATAGAATAGAAAAATTTTCCTTCAGTACGTTAAATAAAGAAAGATTTCACCCTTTTTATAAAACCACACACTCACTTCACACAATAAAAACCTTTTTGCTAAACCCGCAATAAAAACCAGCCAACAGTTTGCTTATGTGACTTCCTTTTTTTTATACTATGCGTCTGTTATACCAGTCATTCTGTAAATGGATACTCTGAAGGTAATATAATTCCCTAGAACTGGTACTAGGTAGTTCCTTCTACTAGAGTCTTAAAAAACTATTTCCTGGACGTCCCCTATCTCCATGCGGACGTAAAGGTATGGGGCCCCATAAACCACCGAATGGGTGTTCAAGAAGGACCTTAATCCCTCTACCAGTAGCAAGGGTTTGTAACACTGCTTACAACTCTTATTTGAAGACAGTGGAGAAATAAATGGAAAATAGGAGATTTGGACTTATGCTGAAGTGCCTTTTTATGTAACATATACCTAGATGGTAAAATAAAACTAAGCTTTAATACAAAAGAAAATAAGAGATACGACTGACTTATGAAGTGGTTTAACGATTATGTGAAAAATTAAGTGGATGCAATAAATCCAAAGGATTAAGTTAGAGTGTAATCGAAACAATCGTGCTCTGAACTTATTTCTAAAGAAGAATTAGCACAAGTTTATGGATTCTTCATTCCTTTTAAAATATTTTAAAATCTCTATAAATCCTTCCTATATATTCTGGAAAAAACCTTAAAAAATATTATTTTTAATTGTTTTGTAATTTTGAATTAATTTTCTCTTAAAATTAGTAATTAGTATGTTGTATATAATTATTATTAAGTGTATTATAACTTAATACAATAATAGTAATAAATAAAATATTATATAATTCGTAAGATACATATTTAAATACTTTTTTTTTACAATGCAGCTGGCAAGCAGACATGGACGTCTTTGGATGCCTATAAGGGCTGCACAGACGTGTGGTACCGCACGCCAGAATATATATATATATATTAGGGGCCTGATGGCCGAGTGACTAGCGCTCTGCGCTCGGTACCACGGGTATCGGGTTCGAATCCCGGCGTGTCCATGGGTGTTTATAGTGGTTCGGAATCCACTTTAAACCGTAGGTCCCGGTCCTAAAGGATCGTAGAGCGTTGCGGGGGCATTGTTACTCCTCGTCCGTGGCTTATCTTCAAGTTACACGCGTCCCCTGGGTGATGCAAAGTGAGTAACGTCTGTGCAGCACTTATGGCATATTTAAATACTTAGAAGCAAATAAAAGTATAATGAATGCTGATAAATATTTGCTGAGTTATCCTTTAAATTTATTTCTGTTATTTCGAATTGCATTAAGCTAACAAAAAAACCAGTCAATGGTAATGACAGGGCGAAAAAAATAGTGTAATTATTAACACATCTATTAGAACAAAAGAAGAACTGGACATCTATATTTTATCGTATAGCTGATATCAAATTATTTGAAATTTAGTTCCCTGTTCAATAGAATAATTTAAAAATATAATTTTTTTTTTATTGTAGTGAATTTGCATGCATCTTTTTTTGGCATTAAATTAAAAAAATTTTAACAATTTTGCTATTTAGTATTTTTCAAATTAATGTCAGTAGAAGTTTTGATCGTTTTTCTTTTATTTGTAACTAGATCTCTTATAGAGGGGTAGGTTGGCTAAGTGACTAGAGTTATGGTGCTATTTACCACATGGTTCGAGTCCCAGTTGTGTCATGGATCATTTTAGTGGTTCGGAATTCATTTTAACCATAGATGTCGTTTATTTTATGATCATAGAGCGACATACCAGGGGGTTGGGCATAGGACAAACAAGCCTACCTCTTAAAAAGAAAACAATATTCATGTTTCAAAATCTGGCAGGAGGCCGTGGCCCACCATGAACTGTTGAGCCAAATATGATGATGAGGCCATTTATATGCATTGCGCGGAAGAATATTATTCTTGAAATGAAATAAAAACATGGCAAGGTGTGTATAAAATGTTTAAAACATCTCATAAAATAAATATATTTTTATTTAATGATTTAAGTCATTGTGCAATTTTTTAAAAATAAATTAAGCTTTTATACTAATGGACTATTAGAAATTATATTTTGTATACATAATACACACAGGAATGTTTTCAAATAGTTCTTAATATAATATTTTAATAATTAATAATTTCAAACTCTCCATATTCTCTTTGAAAAATCTATTATAAAAGATAGTAGCAACCCTTACTCAAAGGATGTAAAAGAGAATCTTTCTCATGCTGTAAATCATTTCACACGTAGCTTAAATTTATCGATGTATTTAATCCGACAAACGTTGGTTATTGACCCTTATCTCATCTAACAAATATCTAAGTCTGCCTCATCACTCTGTTCTTAGGAAAAAAAGCGTACAATGTATTTCAAAAAAAAAAAAAAAAAAAAAAAGTGGGGGGGAAGAAGTTTAAATGTGCTTGTATGAGAAAAAACATGTCTTATTAAAAGAAAAAAAGGCATTTTTCCAGCCTCCCAGTTTTATAACACAGCGTTCTCATCTTGGAAAACTTATACTCAACTGACATTTATTCTTGTCCACTGATCTCATAAAATCATTACATCATTACATTAAATATTAAGATGCATTGTTCGCCGAATTTATCCAATAGTTATTGTATATAAATTTAACTTTACATGTTGAGCAGTAAAATAACTTACAATACATCGATTACTACAATTACGTACAAAACAAATTTAAACATCAAAAATTTTATTTAAAAGTTGCCTCTGATTTCAAAAGTACAATTTTTCAGAAATAACTATACTGCTATCCCTCCGAAACGCGACATCCGCAAAACAAGAGATATAAAGGTTTAATTTATTAATAAAACAAATAACTTGTTATTAAATAAATAATTCAAACAAGTAATAATATATCATTAAAATATGCTATATATTATAAATAATAACACAAAGTACGAAAATAAGGGTAATTATTCTTTTAATACGACTATTTGTGTTGGAGCGCTACCTTCTATCTTGAGATGAAGTCCTTTGAAGTTATGAGATAATACATTGAAAAAGAAAGCAGATAAAGACTAATAGGTGACTTGACAAGATTATATATATAAATATATTTATAAAGAATTAAAAGAAAGAGATATATAAAGTTTTGAAGTAATCTAAACAACATGAGGGAGGTTTGTATTATTATTATTATTTATTTATTTATTTATTCTTTTATTTATATTTAATTTATAAATATATAAAAAAAAACAAATAAAAATAATTAAGAAGCAGAGTTTCAGAAAAAGGTTCGAGATAAATACAAGTAAACAGAAAGAAATAATCTCAAAATAAAATGGAAGTAGAACATAAGGAGAAATGATTGCGAAAACGCATTGGTTAAAATAGCGCGGGATATATTATTTTATTACACTTTTACATCTACTTACATATAAATAATTACAAAAAAAAAAAAAAAAAAAAAAAAAAAAAAAGACATTACACATCAAAAAGTTTAAAAAATAAGTTCACTTTTTCAAAAGCACTACATCTACATTGCTGACCATCTAAAATTCAATATCAAGGATGGCAAGAGATATCACGTCAGGGGAAAAATGTATCCAAGAGTCCAACTTAATAAACAAGTTATACAAAATTGAGATGAAATCGTCCTCCATATATGAGCTGCTACGAGTTGAGAAACAAACGAAATCAGCATTTTGTGCAGTAACCGAAGCTGCCAATAACTGCTATATTTATACATATATGCTAGAGAATTTTGAGTGCCATAAACATTTATATGAACTTTTTATTATACATAAAATATATATATATATATATATATAAACTGATGTTTGTGAAAATTGCAACACCATGAAGGACTTACGCGAGTGAGCTGAAATTTTCAGGAAATGCAAATTGGCCTTCGTGAAGCTGGATTGTCTTATCGTGCCGTAGCCGCTCGTGTGCAGCGTAACAGCAGCACAGTGATGCGTCTTTGGAAGCAGTGGACGGACGAGTGTCGGACAACTCGGAAATCCGGGAGTGGACCAAGAAATGTGACGTCAGCTCGCGATGATAGACACCTGGTCCGCATGGCGCTCACGGGCAGTACAGCTTCCTCTAGACAATTGGCAGCACAGTGGTCAATAGCTACAGTTGTTTCATTGTGTGCTTCATCAATTCGCAGACGTCAGCTGCAGCGTGGACTGCGCGCAAGGACTCCTCTATACAGGATCCCTCTCACGCTAAACCATCGCCGCCTGCGGCTACAATGGGCCGCTCAGCATAGAGACTGGAGTGCTGATTGGCCGCATATTGTGTTTTCTGACGAATCCCGCTTTAATATGTGGTACCATGATGGCCGCATTCGTGTCAGACGCTATGCCGGTGAACGCCACCTTCCGGAGTGCATTATCGAACTCCACAGTGGACGAACACCCGGAGTTATGGTCTGGGGTGCCATAGCATATCATGGACGATCTCAATTGCTAAGAATTGTGAGCAATCTGAACACCAACCGGTACATCAGTGAAGTTCTACAGCCCTAAGCTGTTCCCTTCCTTCAAAGCTTGCCAAGCGCTGTATTTCAACAGGATAATGCCCGCCTTCATATCGCTAGGACTGTTCAATCCTTCTTTGCAACGCGGCAGGTGCAGCTTCTTCCTTAGCCTGCGTATTCCCCGGATATGTCGCCGATTGAACATGTGTGGGATTTCGTTGGTCGGCGTCTCGCTCGTGATTCTCGTCCTGTTGCTGCTGCAGACGAATTTTGGGTACGCATACAAATAATATGGAATGCTCTTCACCAGGCAGACATTCAAAATTTGTTTCACTCCATGCCACGTCGTGTAGCAGCACTTATTGCGGCGCGTGGTGGCTACACAAAATACTGATTCCGATCTCTTGTTATTGTTTGTTTGCTTTGAACATTTAATCATTTATTTATACCACTACCACTCAAGTGTGTATTAAATTTCATTCAATTATGATGATTCCTTCATGGTGTTGCAATTTTCACAAACATGAGTATATATATAATTATTATATATTTCTGACGAAATATGTAGTTTTTGTACAAAGGACAATACATATTGGCATAGTTTCATATCGATGATTATTACCAACCAATAATATGTAATTACCTACAAAATAACAATTACAAGTCATTAAAATTAAACTAATTGTTAAAGTATTATTTTTATAGGTTGAACAACAATACATTTTTTACATTTTGGAAAGGAAAAGACGTATCATTTTATAAAATTAAATATTAAACTAAACAATTTCAGCATCAAATTCATAGTAATGAACATATAACTTAAACATAATTTTTTAATATTATGTTTTAATTAAAACATAGAATAATGTAGTTTAATGTTTTCTCAATTCCAATTTATATGGTTTAAAGGTAGAATTCGAAAGTGACGGAAAAAATATTTTCCTTAGAATCAACGTCAACATAAAGGAACCAAAAGCTGGTAAATATCAAAAATAAATAAGAAATTTGCCAAAGTAAGTTTAGTGATGGGTAAACATTACTGAATAACACAACACCAGGCTTTTAGGTAATCGTCGAAAGCTGTCTTAAGAAGAATGTCAAAGGGTCGTTCACGCTTCGCTTGTTTCATCGTCAGATGAAAAGAACATTACTCTTACAAAGACATTATTACAAAGACATTACTCTTACATTGGGCAAATAATACGTCAATAATTCAGAAAAAGTATGAAAGTTTATACAAAAAATATGGCATTAATTTAAAATAATATAAAGTTTTCGATGAATCTAGTTCTTTGAGATATTATCAATTTAAAACTACAAAAATATAAATTTTGTAAGATTAATTTAACTTAATGTTCAAGTTATATAGTTAATAAAAATATTATTAATTTTACCAAAAATTAATGCAACTGCTGTACTAAAACTATGTCACTTTTGTTAGTTAAATATTTAAGATGAAGGTTTTGATTTACATTTATTGATAACATTCATTTTCTTCATATAAAAAATTTAGTTCTTTGAAACTTAAACCTGTAAACGTAAATAAAAAATAAATATTACATATATCTTTTGAGTGTAGTATAATATTTGTTCACATTGGTTGATGTTGATTGCTCAAATATTTGTACACAAGAAGTGTAAATGATTATAAAAGATAATTTATATATGAAGATTTACTTTAACTAAATTAACATTTATATTTCCAAAAATTACCTGCAATATTTAAAGATTTATAATTACTTAATTTTATTTATATTTTTTTGTTAAAAATATTCCCATGCATAAAATGTATTTTTACATTTAAAATATAAATATAATAAACAAAGCCTTTTTGAATGTATCATATAAATTTAGAAGAAGGAACTACAAAATAAAAAAGATTCATTGAAGTTGTAATTTATAATTTAAAAAGAAATTCATTTAAAAATAATTTTAAAAACTGAGAGATTCTAATTTAATTAAATTAAAAAAAAAACTTTTAAAGCAATGCTATTCTACAGATAATAAATATGTTTCATTTTTCACTAAGTTTGAAACTTGTTTAAGATAAAATTTTATGATTTAATTTTTTATCTTACTTTAAAAGGAATTCTAGTTAATCCAATTAATAAAAGGCACACTCATTTTAAAAATAGAATTTCTTAATTAACTAACTTTTGTCTTAAAAATTGGCGTAAAATTTCTTATTCTAATTTTGTGAAGGTTTATAAAAGAGAGCTTATTCATTGAAAACAAAATTAAATCAAGAAATGTATTTTTTGTTTAATATTCTTTAATACAGGTAATTTAATTAACTTCAGTTCCATTACATAGGTAGGTGAAAATTCCACAATGCATAGTTTCCATGTGTATTTAAAAAGAGCAAACTCAAGCCTCACTTTTTTTCTCATGGATAAAACAAGGAATATGCATAACATTGGAGTAATTATGTATTTTCCTAATGTTTATACAGTTTTTGCAAATATTCGTACCGATTTCATATAATAACTTAAGACAAAAATTATCTATTTTACTACCGCTGAAATTCTAAAATTCTAATTTCTTAATTTATTTTTTTCTTTAATTTGTTATTGTATTTTTCTATTAATTAAGAGAGAATTAAAATAAAATATACTTAGTTTGCCTCGTATTACTGAAATGCACATTGCTTGAAAATTGATTTGGCAAAAGTAGAAAGATGAACAAAATGTGCTAATAAACCTGAGGTCTCATTCAATTCCTACTATGACAAGAATCAATTCAAAACACTTCTTACACATACAAATTGTCACTTTTATGCG
Source organism: Caerostris darwini (assembly GCA_021605075.1). Lineage (NCBI taxonomy): Eukaryota > Metazoa > Arthropoda > Arachnida > Araneae > Araneidae > Caerostris > Caerostris darwini. The sequence continues at coordinate 39,999 of BPLQ01007119.1, forward strand.
ATTTGATTTGTAATGAAATGGTACGACCACTCTAGAACATTATATTGTGTACTGTACCTCATTCAAAAGTTCGTGTGAAATAGCGAAATGAAGTAGCATTATTAGTTGGAGCTTATCTGTTTATTAAAGTAGAAAACCGATTTCAGTAAAAAAGACAGTCATGGCAAACGCTGTGCTTTAAAATGTGACACATTCACATGCTTCAGATTATTACTGTAGCAGAAGAAACCAAAAGGTGTACCAAATATATGCGATTTTCGTGAAATATTTTGTAGTGAGAATCGTTTGTTGCTTGTCATGAAAGGAATCTTCAATAGGATGTGCCAATCTTTCATTGTATAATTAACTCTTACGTAATATTCTGACCAACCATTTTGTACCCATTTATGAACTAAATAAATATGATATTACACCTTATGAAGTTATTAATTAATTATATTTTTTAATCAGGAAATTAACTATGGAATTATTATTAATTAATTTAAATAAATTAAAATGAATTAATTTAAATAGGAATTAATTAATTTGGAAATTCAACTTGCACATCTACCTTTATGTTTTTTAACACTCAGATATTAAAATAACCTTAGGTTTCCATAGTAAATATTATGTATCTTCAAGAGTACTTTGAAATTTTTTATTTTGTCTAAATAGTTATTTATAACCTTGTATTATTATTTTTTACATAATTTTTAATAAAGCTTTTTTTATCATTTTTGCTGTAAATTGGCAGAAGTCAAAACATTGTATTATTCATCGTAATGTACCTTTATTACTAAACATTCAAACTAAAAAATAATAATGATAAAAATTAGCATTCACATTAAAATTGATTAATGTTTCATTTTCACAATTCTACATTTAAACATTTGCTTGAGTCATTAGTATTTGATAACAATGTTGCTTTTATAGAACTTTTCATTTATGTTTCTTGAAATCTGGAAGTTATGTTTCTTGATTTAAGCATTTAAATGTGACCATCTTCCATACTGAAGCCGATCACATATTGAATTCATGTACTGCGTTTTTCGATAGGTTTCAGTCTTATATATTTTCAAGCCAGAAAATGACTGATTTCTTATTTTTTTTAAAATTGTGTAGCACTGTCTGATTGAAGTTTTTAGTAAATTTCACTAAATATTCATGAATGAAAATTTACAATCATATTTTTCTTATTTTTACTTATTTTTTGGAGAACAATGTAATTAAAATACATGCATCATTTAAAAAATAAATTTAAAATAATATAACATTTTTGAAAATTTTTTAACATAATAATTTTTAAAAGTAAGATTTCTAATGATTTTAAGGCTGATTAAATTTTGTTTTTTAATATTTCGATTTTTTTTAAATTTTGTATTACTTTATGCACTGTTGTAACTGCACACTATAAATATATAAAAGTATGAAGTAAATGTAAATTTAAAATATATATATATATTAATGCATTAATAAAATAATAAAAATATTATATTATTATTACTAAAGATGCATACAAATAATAATTTGCAAAATTTCTCTTAAAAATTAACAATAACAGCAAAGCCAAAAAAGGAGTTTGTTATAATTAATCGTAGTTTTTGTTGATAATTAATTTATTATTTTCTTTCTAAATAAATTGGCCAATAAATTATTTCCTTAACAAGAATTTTGAGAAAAAATAAATCTTTGTTTATCTAAGGCACTACAAATAAATTATAAAACTCTAGGATATAAAATTAAATTAAGTTTTTATGATTAAAAGAATATTTTAAAACGGATTTAGTAAAGGATTAAATTTAATTCATATATTCCAAATTTTTAAATATCTTATTATCAACGATAGTGCTTAAATCAAAGCATTAAATGAAAGACAATTTACTTTTAGGAGCCAAAGTATATAATTTAAAAAATTGATACAAAAAAATTTTGAAATTAAACTGTTTAAATCAGTTTTTATTTTTTAAGATTCAAATACAAATATTATTGTAAACATGTTTGCGATCTCATATTTTTTCTATATAATAAGTAAAGACAATGCAAATTATTTATGCAAATTATTAAAATTCTATATAAATAAATTGCAAAATCCCTTAAATAACATTACTGATGTAATAATCCTGAACGTTTCGAAAGTGAAAACTAAGCTTGTAATATAAAAATGCGTGCTACATTATACTTAAAATGAACTCTTCTAAGCAGATTGAAAACAACATTTATATCAAAGACAAGAAAACTACCAGCTCCAGTTCATCTTCAATTAGAAATTCAATTGTACATCCCTACGTCCTACAAAAAGAATCTCCCTGTGTAACGCTCTATTCCCCATATCTAAACACTTTCTGAGAGGGTAATCGTTGAATTTTAAGCATTTTCTATTTGAAACAGCTGCATTAGAAATGTCTGTTGGAGAGAGTATAATGTATGTTGCGCAGTTTGAACAACTGTTGTTGAGTAGTGAACCTAAAATGTCAACGTGAATGAAGGTTTTTCTAGATGGACGGCGACTTCGTTTATTTCGTAACCCCTCGTTGTTTGCAGTTAGTACTTATTGAAATGTGGTAAACAATTATTATTTCTCAAATATTTTAATCAAAATAAAGAATAAGGACATTTTGCAGAAATTGTGGATTCATTTTTTATGTTTATTTTATAGAATTACTGTTGGGATATTGATTGGTTACACAAAATACTGACTACAGTTAAATAAATATAGTAAGTTACATGAACCCACGGCTTGATTGCGCTGCTGAGATGCAATATTTCCATTATTACAGAAAAGTATTCAACTTTGTAATAATAATAGTATCTCTAAGAGGATATTCCCACAACGGGGTTGAGTTTTTTTCTAATTTTTTAGAATTTGTGAAAGATTAGATATTCTCCTTCCGAAAGATATTACAATCTCTTACATTATTCTACACAAAAATATCATATTTTATATCGATATATATTATCAGATATTACTAAAGGGAAATCTCGAAATCTCTTTTTATTTTCATTTTTCTTAATTATATGACAATTGACATTTTTCTCTTTACTATGTTTTATGTAAAATAAAATTATTAAAAATTATGAAATTGATGATTATATTATATATTTATGAGTTATAAGCATTTAACACAAATTTAAGTTGATGGCTTTGACATTTCTGAAGTTGAAACTTTTAAAAAGAGTAGGTTAAAAGTTTCAGCTCGTCCTTCTTTTAATTATAGAAAATCCTTAAAATTCAGTAACGCTTTTATTGACCAGAGTGGCCTGAAGTATAATGTAGTGGGTTTCCCTTCAAGGCAGAGCTGGTACGAAATTCAATAAACCGAGCCAAATCCATCCGTTCCTATATCAGGGATGGTGAGGATAAATGTTGAGCCGGAATAATCTTCCAGTGAGATGAGGAAATTAAGTCCTTCCTTTACTGCAACAGAGTAGCAGTTTGTCAGTGTTGCATACTAGATAATGCTTAATCATCTATAAATCGAAATTAAATAAAATTAATTTAATAAAACTAAATTTAAGAAACTCTTTTTTCTTTAAAAATATTTTTTTTATTTCCAATAGCGGGCTACAATAAGTAATAAAAGAAAAAAGAAAAAGAACACAAAGAACATGAAAACAACAACGAGAATTGAAAGAAATCGCATAGTGACAGGAAGGTGAGATGAATCCATTTACTCTCCAAGACTGCAGAGCATGCATTTTGGGCTTACAAATATTTTCAAATGATTGGCCATACAATCATGGCCCGTCAGGAGTCTGAAAAGGGCAACAGCTTTAAACCTGGGCTGATCAGGGATGTTTAAAATAAAGTTAAACCAGGTTTTAGATGAGTTGCCTTCAAGTAGATTATCAGATAGAGTGTTCCGAAAAAAGTCTCGGATCATCAGTTTCATCGAGCGAAATGAGATGCCTTTACAAAAGGTTGGGTGATGGTTGTTCCTTTTTTGTCAAGAGAATCCACTTTCTCATTACTCAAGATCCCACAATGGCCTGGGATCCACTTCAAAACGATATCCTTGCCTTTTGAGTCAAGATCTTCAAGACAAGAAGAGATGCACTTTTCGATGGAAGTAGACTGAGGTGTTAGGGAGGAGTTGATTGCCAAAAGTGCTGCCTTAGAGTCAGATAGAATGACTGCTCTAGTAAATTGTTCTGTTCGGCACTGCAATTGAGTTAGGGCAATACGTAAAGCTTCAACTTCACCGTCGTAAGCAGATGCAAAGCAGCCGACAGGAGCATATACAGAAAACAGATCGCAGAAAACTCTTGCCCCGGCATTTATTCGCTGTTCCATCAATGAGTCATCGGTATAGACTCTCAATCTCCGATTGATAGTTGCATAGGAAATACTTCTAAGAACCTCACAGCTAGTATCTAATTTTCGGACAGCGGGAACAAGATCTGTGACCACATCAAAAATTCTAGTCTAAAGGACTGCGGGGGGTTGGCAAAATTTCAAACTCGGAATTAAGGTAATAAGAGTCCTTCAGTTTCAACACTTCTTGCAGGAAGCCTGCTTGAGTCTTTAGACAGTGCTTTCTTCAAAAAACTGAACCCGTTTTTCTTCAAAAATATAATAGTATTAAATTGATTTCAGCCAATGGATATATTATTTTTATTTATTTTTAGATTAAGGCACTCGAAAGTTTTTATATGATTATTTAAATAATTTAATTTAACTTTTTTTAAAGAAATATATTAAACGATTTGGTTTTTTAAATCATTCTCAAATATATATTTCTTTCTTACCGAGAAAAAAAAAAAGTAAGCCGATCATTTTTTTTTTTTTTTTTTTTTTACAATTTTACAGCCGAAGAAACGCATATTTTGTTGTTAATCCTATTTCTGTTATGTTAGTATCTACTGTGGCGTATGATTTCGATGACAAAATGGAACTATGTAGATAAAATTATCTAATGTAACTATTATTGTTTTCACGCTAATAAAGCTGTTATGTTACTGCAGTATACGTGATGTTGATAACACATAAATGTTTCCAGAAGAATCTTCTATTGCTATGAATTATACTGTGTCTATTGCCTTTTTGTAATTAAAAAGGCAATAGACACATTATTTCTTAATGACCCCTCCACAAGAGATTTAATTAATTTTCACGTATTTTTTAAGAAATGGATAATTTTAAATTCAATTCCTGATTTTTTCTGGGTGATAATTTGGGCCACACTAATTACCACATATGTCTTGGTGGCAACAATCAAGTGCAGATGACATCTTTGGACAGTATGCTGTCCAATTTCTGAAATTGCCATTTCTTTCAATGAAGGTTCTTCTGTTTTGATGAAAGATAAAGCCTAAGTTCGCAGAACCAGCGATGAATATTCCTTTATTTGGAATAACTCTCATAATTACTGACTTGAACTATGTGTTAACTCCATTAACTCCATTAATTAAATTAAACACGTGTGTATAACTTGTTAAGAATCCATTAAAAATTCACTCTACATGGAATTTTCTGTGTTATGAACACCTTGCGGGATACAAGTACCACGCGCTATCATAAATTATCCTTTTCTTCATGAATCGAAGCTGAGGGGCATGTATTACCAGCATAGGAAATAAAATCTGTGCTATTTAAATATTTATTATGTATCTCCAGAGGGATCCACCGTCGTCGTGGTTGTCCCCCGCGATCCTCAGGTCGCGACACGCCTCTTGGATTCGAAAAGGTGCATTGCACTTCTTCGAACGTTCGTAAGAACGAGAAAGTAAGGGGCCTGATGTCCGAATGGCTATCGCTCTGGCGTTCGGTACCACAGGTATCGGGTTCAAATCCCAGCTTTGCCCATGGGTGTAGTAGTGGTTCGGAAACCACTTTAAGCTGTAGGTCCCGGTCCCAATAGGATCGTAGAACGTTGCGGGGGCATTGTTACTCCGCATCCGTGGCTTACCATCAAGTTACACGCGCCCCCTGGGTTATCCGAAGTGAATAACATCGGTGCAACCTTTATAGGCATCCAAAGACGTCCATGTCTGTTTGCCAGCTGCATTGGAAAAAAAAAATTCCTTTGTAATAATTTTTAGATTAGGTGTCTTTTTTTTAAGATGATATTTGATATTTCTACTAATTTTAAATAAAATGCACGTTTTCCATTATGTTAACCATTTTTATTAACTTTTAAAAATGGACATTCTTCGATAAGAGAAAATAAATGAATAAATTTAGCAATTTCATTGGACTTAAAAAAATGAATATTGATTAAGTGAGTTTTCTAATAAATAAATGTATGTAATAAATTTAGTTCACATATGTATTATAAAAGGCTGATGATTTATTTTTAATGACAATTAAGTCTATTTAGTTATGATGGAAAAATGAAGTTTAAAAAATATTTATCTGATATGCTGACTAATGTTATTTAGATTAAATTAATTAAATTATTAATAAAATGCTTTACTTTACAATTTAATACATAAACGAATTAATTTGCCTGCATTTATTGCAATATTTACAATACGTAAATTATGGTGTTTTTCAAGTAATCCCATTATTCTCATAATGGTATCCGAAAAGGTCCAATGAGATGAATACCACATTGTCATTGAAATTACCATTGCCGACTATTTAAAGGTATTAAATGTGCGTGGATCATCTGAACTAATTGAATCTTGAGTTGTTCTCATAGAGAACAAATTCATGAAGATTAATTGGTAAACTAACGTACAAAAAAAACTTGTCTTGCATACCGGTTTTTCGACAAAGCCTTTATTGCAAATTACAGTCAGTCCAGGAGCTAAAGACTAAAACTATTATTATTATCATCAATATTACTGTTATTTTTTATTTTTTATTATTTTTTTGCGAAAAATTTAAATGAAAGTGAAACGAAATGTAGCTTTTTTTCTTTTATTCGAAAATACATAAGTTGAACTTTTAATGTACTTGATTTTCGTTTTGGAAAATCCCGGGCATGCATTAGGCCCGGCATGAATGGGTAGGATGTAGTCGAATGGAATCTGTATTGAACTGTCACTGAAACTGGTAGACATCTGTAATGGATAACTGAAAGGACTATAGAACAGAGAAGAATCCTCGTTCTTCAAAAGCTCTTCGCATATGAGAGAGATGTGGTCAGCTATTTAGAAGGCCTAGCTTTGTTCGACATATCCGTAGTAATGGCATGAGTGCTTTTGAATGGACAAATACGAGGAAAAAAGATGTAAATATATATGTTTTGCAAATGTGTATATCCATGAATGAAAATAAACTTTGACTGAAAATTTGTATTACATTGATATAAAGCTGTATATAAATAGTAAAAAAATGTATATGTTAAGTAAATAGAATTATAACCACGCATTTCATAGATTTAAATGCGTATTTATGGTTAATTAAAAACAATTAATATATTAGAAGATTGATTTAAATTAATAATTAAAGAATTATTTAAATTTTGACATTTCTGTTAAAAATGTAAAAAAAAATATCAAAAAAAAAAAAATAAATAAATAAATAAATTAATGTTTAAGCTATAAATGATGGCATTTTTTTTTTTTTAATTAACTTATAATACGATTTTTTTCATTCTTAATGTGCATGATTTTAGGCCAAGACACAGACTCAAAAAAATAAATTTTAATCGAAAAGACAATAAAATGTAATTTAATTTATTTTTGTGCAATATTTTTTTTCAATTATGAAGTATTCAGATTGCATAAGAAAAATGAATTAAAATCGATGAATAAAATATTTTACAAACTTTATTTACATATATTATTAATAAACTTTAATAAAAAAAATTTTTTAATAAACTTAATAACTATTACCTAAAAATAACAGCACGATAATAATAAATAATTATTATGACCAGAAGTGATTTTTTTCTAATATAATAAATTTTTAATACAGTATGTAACTATAAAAAAAATTCTTGTATCATTTAATAATTCTGTATAATTTTAGCAATCATTTAATAATTCTATATAATTTTAGCAATGCTTCTAATAGTTAAGGGCATATTTTTTCTATAAATTTCTATAAACTTTGTACATTACCTTTATGTATTGCCTTTAATAAGCTTTATACATGACCTTTGATATAATAAGAATGATATTTCTGGATATACATTTAACAAAAATCAATCTGGTGATTGTTGATTACCACCGCGAAAATTAATCACAAATTTAAGAATTGTTAAAAATGCTTGACCCTATTATGAAAACTGAAAATCTAATTTAATAATTAAACTTTGCATTTATGGAAAACCTTCTTTACGGCTTCTTTAAAAAATTTCTTTTCAAATTTTTATTTTCTTTTAAACATAAAAAAAAAAAAACCTTTGCAAATATTTCACTTTTTTACCACTTAAATGTGAACGCATAAAAAACAGCATGCAAACGAACTTGGAATGGATTCATTACTCCTCTCTTTCTAAACAAATTAAATAAAGAGTAACAGCTAATTTTTGTATCGCTGATAGTGGGACTCATTGAGAATTTTATCTACTTAACTACCAGAATAATATGACTGAATCTCTTATATTTTCTCCTTGAAGACATGAGTGTTGATTTCAGCCACATTTAAAAATACTTATCTGTAGCTATGGTTCATTTTTTTATGTTTATTTTGCATTAAAATATTTAAGAATCATTATAACCATGTCCCGTCATATAATTAAGCATAAACTTTAACTTTTAAATTTACAAAGTTATGTTTAATATGTTTTTAGTGCTAATATTTTTTTTTTCACTTGAACAAGTTGAGTTCCTGTTTCTATTACTAATCTTTCTTATTGGTTTAGCGAAATATTGCAGACCAATTGTTTCTTATATATTTTACCAAACAAACTTATTAACAACTTTTCATTTAAAATTCCTAAAAACATACTTTTTGCAGACTTCATATTAAACGATTTTCTGCATTGTAGGAAATTACATAAATTTCAGCATAACTGCTCGAGCAATAGTTATTATAATGAGCATCTCATGTATCTATCTATTATAATCTCACTGTAGTTAATCATTTCCTAATTTCCTATTTGCGTTTCTGTGAGACGAAAACTTAAATTTTTTTTTATAACTTCTTTCAAAACCGTTTTTAAGCGGTAAGAAAACAGCATTCAGTTCAATTTGTTTTCATCTGTGTTTAAAATATGCATTGAAACATTTGGAATAAAAAATGAGCTTTTGTTCCTTTTTTTTCAATATTTTCAATGAAAAATAATGTATTGTAAGATCCTATTTTGAAAAAAGAAAAGTATCCAAAGGAAAAAAAATCATATTTTACATTCATGAAATTATCTGTAAGAAAAAGCCTATTACGTATTTTCATCATTTTCATGGGCCTATAATTTAACTCAATCAATGAAGTTTGATGTATATTATAAGGTTTTCTGGTATTTTAAGAAAATAATAGAACATAAATAATTTTTCTACCTTTCGTTATGTTATGCAACATTAAATATGCATTATTACATCGAGATTATTTTCGATTTTCTATCGACATTCACGAAGTAATGCTTTATGTCCATTAATAACACCCCCCGCAGAAGAAAACGCAATGCATTTCCACAATAAATATACAATAATAGATTATACGACATGTGAACATAAATAGATAGAAAAAGTTATTGGCTATTGTAGGATTTTGTGAACATATTATCTCTTTTTATTACAGTTCATTGTAAACGAACAATTGTTGGAATACGCATTATATAATGACATAGATTGTGTTTTCGAATATCCACTTATAAAATTCTAAGGAAGCATAACTGAATATACTTTTTCTTTTTATATGTTGAATGAAATTATCTCATTCTCTTTTATAAAATTATTATCAAAATCAATCAGTCATTGATAGCAACGATATATTTTCATGAATTTTTAAATAATTAATTAAAAAAGCCCATATGAAATTTATATTTTCTGGTTGAAATTATGTATTTATTTTAAGAAAAACAATTTTCTTTTCATTAGGAGAACGGAAACCTTTTCAGTAAAATGAAACAACATTCTTTTTTCATTATTATCTAACAGAAATATAAAACTATAGCTGAAAGTCTTTTTTTTTTCACAAAACACCTTTTCATTTTGTAAGACTTGAAAACCATTTCTCAACTTGGAATAGTAAAAAAAATATTTCCCAGTACTCAATCTATAAAAAAATGTCTGTAAAGGGAGTTTCTTGAGCGGAAATATTCATCCGATATAACATCCAGCGTCCTGAATCAAACTGAAGTATATTTTTCTTCGATTTCCATTGAAAAAGGAGTCGTAACGGTATTTTTTTATTAAACAAAATGGTTTTTTGTTGCGCCTACAAGCTTGCCGCTGTTCTTTTTCTTTTGAAGCAAAAATTGTCAGTCAGCACCACCTGCTGTCAGAAAGTGTTAGCTTTAGGACACAAGGCCCTTCTTATTGTGGACTATAGTCTTTCCAACAGCGCACTATCATTTCAAATGACGATGAATTTTGTACTACTGTGCCCAAAAAGTAAGACCAATTATTGTTTTTTTCAAAAACAATTATTTATTCTTCAAAATTTATTTCATCGCCTTCAAAGTAATCACCATGCACTTATGCCAACGTTTTTTCCAATCTTCAATGCATGCTAAAAAGTCATTGGCCGGGATCGATTTTCAATTGATTCAAAACGGTGTCCTCCGAGTTTAGGGTATAGTCAGAAGTCATACGGTGTGAATACGGTGGTTGGGGAACGATATGGGATTCATTTTTGGAGAAAAAGTCACGAAGAATCAATGCAGTGTGAGTTGGCGCATTCAGTGTTTTCGGTACCAATCGAGATTCGGCGTATTTATAACCGATCATTTTGAAATTCCAACATCCAGAGCAAGGTCTCTAGTTGTAAACCAACGGTTTGCAAGCACAAAATCTTTAATTTTTTGGACGTGAACTTCGTCGGTTGAGGTTGATGGTCGGCCAGAGGACTCTTTGTCTTCAATGCGTTCTCAGCCTTCTTTGAACTGCTTATATCACTTCCAAACATTTCTTTCCGATATAGGAATGCTCACCGAATGCCTTCTGCAACATTCTATACTTTTTCGCAAACAAAATTTAATGCAAGTTCTTTGCTCAATTAATTCAGACATTTCAAAAATCCCGCAATCGTGTCACAAAGCCACGATTGCGGCTAGTTTTAGCGTGTCACAAAGCCGAGCGTAACTCAAACACTAATGAAAATTTTGACGTCAAATTTCATAGATGACACGGACAGTGCCAGCAACCTAAAAAGGAAAAAAAAATTGAAATTCCATAAGCCCCAGGAATTTTAAAATGAAAATTGGTCCTATTTTTTGAACACAGTAATATTGTGCACTTTTGTCTTTCCTACGGCTCACTATTATTACAAATGGCGATGAATTTTTTATTATAATATATTTTATATTTTTTTTTGTTTTTACCAAATAAATCTATGAATTTAAGGTAAAATAAAAAAAAAATCTAATTAATCATCCAGTTGTAAACTTGTTATTTTTGAAATCAAAATATTTTTATTAAACTACTTTCAAAAGAAATTAAAACACAGACGCACAAAAAACATGAGGCAAGTGCTTCATTGATTCATTTCGCTTTTATAAAAGATAACTACTATTTTAATCTTGAACTATCGATTGTTTTGTTTTGAAAGGCCGTCTTTGGTAAGCTGGAAAAAGAAAGCAGGGAAACTGCTGCTAGTAAAAAAGACTGTTTAAAAAGAGAAAGGAAATATATTGTTCGTGAAAGGACAATAAAATGTCCCTTTGCATTTGTAAAAAAAGTTTTAGTTTTTCAGTGAGTTTTTCCCCTTCAACAGCCGAGTTCTTTCATATTCACACATAAAGATTTTTAAAATTTATCAAATGAAGTAATAATTTAAAGTTTCTTTTAAGATATATTTTAAATATAAAAAATAATTTTTAAAATATTTTACTATAATTCATTGGAAATATATTAATTTTAGGATAAATTCAGAATTCTAAGAGTAGCGAATATATACGATAGTAATAAGAGATTTTCATAATACAAACATTTTAAAATAACAAAAGTGATTCATAGTTATTCCTTTTATATTTAATTATGATTTTCTTTTAAAATTTTATAGTAAAACATGTGTTGGGGTCTTATTTTATTTTATATTTAGTAAATTTATATACTTCTTTATGCATTGATATAGTAGAATTTGAAATTTTAACATAATTTAATGCATATTACATTGATATTTTGTATTTTTATGGCAAGATGCAATGTATGTTAAAATTGTTTCACAATAAACAATACGTTTTTTCCAATTGGTTTTAGTTCGATGCTCTTTTACTGAGAAGGATTTTTTAAGATTGTGAAAGTGAAATTCAAAATTTTCCTTTACGGGAAATGCAGAAAGATCTCACTGTTTTTATAAAACAGTGAGATCTTAAACTGCACACAATAAAATACTTTTTACTAAAACCTTTCTTGCAAAAACCACAATAAAAACCAGTCAACAGTTTGCTAATGTGACTTCCTTTTTTTATATTAAGTCTCTGTAATACCAGCCATTCTGTAAATGGATACTCTGAAGGTAATACAATTCCCTCGAACTGGTACTAGGTAGTTCCTTCTACTAGGAGCTTAAAAAACTATTTCCTGGACGTCCCCATCTCCATGCGGACGTAAAGGCATGCGGCCCCATAAACCACCGAATGGGTGTTCAAGAAGGACCTTAATCCCTCTACCTGTAGCAAGGGTTTGTAACACTGCTTACAACTCTTATTTGAAGACAGTGGAGAAATAAATGGAAAATAGGAGATTTGGACTTATGCTGAAGTGCCTTTTTATGTAACATATACCTAGATGGTAAAATAAAACTAAGCTTTAATACAAAAGAAAATAAGAGATACGACTGACTTATGAAGTGGTTTAACGATTATGTGAAAAATTAAGTGGATGCAATAAATCCAAAGATATGAATATTAAGTTAGAGTATAATAAACTCATTTCTAAAGACGAATTAGCCCAATAAATTTATGGATTTTCATTCCATTGAAAATTATTTAAAAGCCCGAAGAAAAGCTTTATTGATATTCTGAATATAATTTTTAAAAAAAATATATTGTTTACATCCTGTAGATTATAATTCATAAGATACATGTTTAAATGCATAAAAGCAAATAAAAATTTAATGTCTATTTATAAATATTTGCTGAGCAATCCTTTAAATTTATTTGTGTTATTTTCAGTGGCATTAAACTATCCAGAAATCGTTCGAAAGGAAATGTTAGGACTGAAAAGGCAGTTAAAATATTACTACATCTTATATAATAAAATGATAACAGGGCATCTTTAGTTTTTCGCATGGCTCATGTCAAATTATTTAAAAATTTGGTTCTCCTTTCAATAGAATAATTAAAAAATATCACAAAGGTATTTCTATTGTAATAAATTTGCGAGCATCTTTTTTGACATGAAATTTACTTAAATTTTAAATTAAATTTAATTGTTTTCATAATTTTTGCTATTTAGTATTTTTAAATTAATGTCAATAGAATTTTTGATCCTTTATCTTAAATAGGCCATTTATAGGGGGCCTGAGTGTCAAGTGACTAGCACTCTGGAGCTCTGTACCACAGAGTTCGAATCTGAGCTGTGTCATGGATGTTTGTAGTGGTTTAGAATCGTCTTTAAACCCAGGTCCGATCAATAGAGCCGTAGAGCGAGATACCAGAGGACTTGGCATAAGCTAACAAACCTACCTCGTAAAAAGAACAAAAATTCTCATGTTTCGTAATCTGCCAGAAAACCTTCGCCCACCATGAGCTTTTGAGTCAAATATGAGGATGAGGCCATTTACACGCATTATACGGAAAAGTCTTATTCATTAAATGAAATAAAAAAAAATGTTGATATCGGTATAAAATGTTTACATTATCTTATAAAATACAAATATTATTATTTAATACTTCAATTGTTTTTGCCATTTTTTAAAAAAATATATTACTTTTTATACTAATTATCTGTTAGAAATTTTTATTTTGTTTCCATTATGCATACAGTAATTTTTACAAATAATTGTTAATAATTTTTTTTTTAAATTAGATTTTCTAACTATCCATATTCTCTTCAAAAAATCTAATATAAAAAGTAGCAAAAATTCTTAATCAAAGGAAATAAAAGAGAATCTTTCTCATGCAGTAAATCCTTTTACACACAGGTTAAATTTATCGATGTTCTTAATCTATCAAACATGGCTGTTGACCCTTATCTTATATAACAAATATCAGTCTGCCTCATCACTCTTACAAAAAAAAAGCGTACAATGTATTTCTAAAAAAAGAGAAAGAAGTATAAATGTGCCGGTTTTAAAAGAAACATATCGTATTATAAAAAAATACAGGAACTTTTCTGGACACCTAGTTTTATAATATAGTTTACTAATATTGGGTAAATTATGCACAACTGACAGTTATTCTTGTCCACTGATTTCATAAAATTATTACATCATTACATTAAATATTAAGAAGCATTCTTTGCCAAATTTATTCAACCATTATTGATATATAAATGTAACTTTATGTGATGAGTAGTAAACTTATTTACGGTATATCCATAAAATACAAAAAAAAAAATTTAACATCAAAATTTTTTTTAAAAATGTCTCTAATTTCAAAAGTATTATTTTTCATAAATATGTACACTGATATCCATCTGAATGCAACACCTACAAAGAGATATCAATGTTTAATTTATTAATAATACAAAGTACAAAAGTGACGGTAATTATTCTTATATTTAAAATAAAATATTTAATATAGTCGAAAATATTAGAAAACATTTAATACATATTCACATCTAACTTTACATATATCGATAACTCACAAAAATAATTCGCTATTTCAAAAGCCTAATTTATAAAAATGACTACACTGTTGCCTATCTACATTCAATATCAAGAATGGAAAGAGATATCAAGTCAGAGAGTGAAAGGTATTAAAATTAAAGTTTTTAGACAAAACACAAAATGGAGATGAAATCCTCCTCCATATATGAGCCCCCTTCGAATTGAAAAACAAACGAAATCAGCATTTTTTTATCTGCCATAGCTGGCAACAACTATTATACATGTATATTACAACCAGAAATAAAATAGCAAAGAATTACTAGATTTTTTGAAATTCATATTCATTTTATGAACTTTTTAATAAATATATATCTTAAAAATTAAATTTTTTTTGATGAAATAGTTTTAGTATGTTTATGCTAAGGACAAATTAACAATGACATAATTTCATGTCGATGATAATTATCAACAAAATAGCAATTGCAAATCAATTTATTAAAGTAATTATGTTACAATTTAAATTAAACTAAATGTGAAGTATTATTTTTATAAGATGAACAACATGAGAAATTGTTATACATTTTGGAAAGAAATAAACAGATCATTTTATAACAGAAATAAAATATATTAATTAACTAAACAAATTCATCACCAAATTCATAACAATGAACAGATCCTTGAAAATGAAATCTTTTAATATGGTTTTTAAGTTAAGATAAAGAATAATGGTTGATGCTTTACATTTTCTCCATCAAATATATATAGTTTAAAGAAAGTATCCGAAAGGTAAAAGAGAATATATTTCTTTAATCAACATAAAGGAACCAGAAGCTCGTAAATAGGAAATATAAATAAGAAATTTGACGAAGTAAGTTTAGTGATGGGTAAACATTATTAAATAACACAACACCAGGCTTTTAGGTAATCGTCGAAAGCTGCCTTAAGAGGAATGTCAAAGGGTCGTTCACGCTTCGTTTGTTTCATCGTCAAATGAAAAGAACAAACATTACTCGTACATTGGGCAAATAATAAGCCAATAATTTCGAAAACGTATAGAAGTTTATACAAAAATATGATATTCATTTAGAATAATATAAATATTTCTATGAATATAGTTCTTCGAAATATTATCAATGTAAAACTTCAAAAATATAAATTTTGAATAAGATTAATTTAATTCAATGTCTAATTTATATAATTGTTAATAAAAATATTATTAATTTTACCAAAAATTAATGCAACTGCATTAAAATTATAACAGTTCGTTAGTTAAATATGTAAGATGCAGTTTTTGGTAAATATTTATTGATAACATTCATTTCCTTTATATGAGAATGAAAGACCTTTGAAACTTAAAGCTGCGAGCGTAATTAAAAATTACATATTGCACGTATTGTTTGAGTACATCATAGTATTTTTTCATATTGCTTGATGTTATTGCTTAAACATTTGTACACAAGTGTAATTTATTTTAAGACGATAAATAATGCATGAAGAATTATTTTAATTAGTAAAAATTTTTATTTCAAAACATTACCTGCAATATTTAAAGATATATAATTACTTAAATTTATTTATAATATTTGTTGAAAAAATTCCCATGTATAAAAAATATTTTTACATTATGTGTGTACATTACATTACATTATATTATATCATTACCTCAAATTATATATTTATAAGAACCAAAAACCTTTTTGAATGGATCGTATAAATTTAGAAGAAGGAATTACAAAATAAAAAAGATTGAAGATATAATTTATGATTTAAAAAGAAATTCATTTAAAAATAATTTTAGAAACTGAGAAATTCTAATTTGATTAAATCTAAAAAAAACCTTTTCAAGCAATGTTATTCTTCAGATAATAAATAGGTTTCAATTTTCACTAATTTTGAAATTTGTTTAAAACAATATTTTATGAAGCAGTAATTTTTTCTCTTACTTTCAAATGAATTCTAGGTAACCCAATTAATAACAGCCAAACTGATTTGCAAAAAAGGAATATCTTAATTAAATAACTTTTGTCTTAAAAATTGGTGTAACATTTCTGATTCTAATTTTGTGAAGTTTGATAAAAGTGTGTTTATTCATTGAAAACAAAATTAAGTCAAGAAATGCATTTTTTGTTTAAGATTCTTTAATACGGGTAATTTAATTAACTTCAGTTCCATTATATAGGCAGGTGAAAATTCCACAATGCATAGTTTCCATGTGTATTTAAAAGGAGTAAACTCAAGCCTCACTTTTTTTCTCATGGATAAAACAAGGAATGTGCATAACATTGGAGTAATTATGTATTTTCCTGATGTTTATACAGTTTTTGAAAATATTCGTACCGATTTTAATAATTACTTAAGACAAAAATTATCTATTTTACTATCACTGAAATTCTATAATTATAATTTCTTAATTTACTTTTTCATATAATTTCTTATTGTATTTTTCCTTTAATTAAGAAAGAATTAAAATAAAATATACTCAGCTTGCTTCGTATTACTGTTATATAACATTGCTTGAAAATTGATTTGACAAAAGTAGAAAATAAACCCGGGGTCTCATTCTAGTCTTACTATCGGACAAGAATCAATTCAAAACACTTCAACACATACAAATTGTCACTTTTATGCGATTTGATTTGTGATGAAATGGTACGACCACTCTAGAACATTATATTGTGTACTGTACCTCATTCAAAATTTCGTGTGAAATAGCGAAATGAAGTAGCATTATTAGTTGGAGCTTATCTGTTTATTAAAGTAGAAAACCGATTTCAGTAAAAAAGACAGTCATGGCAAACGCTGTACTTTAAAATGTGACACATTCACATGCTTCAGATTATTACTGTAGTAGAAGAAATTATTGGTGTCCAAGATATATGCGAATTTCGTGAAATATTTTGTAGTGAGAATCGTTTGTTGCTTGTCATGAAAGGAATCTTCAATAGGGTGTGCCAATCTTTCATTGTATAATTAACTCATACGTAATATTATGACCAACCATTTTGTACCCATCTATGAACTAAATAAATATGATGTTACACCATATGAATTTATTAATTAAGTATATTTTTTAATCAGGAAATTAACTATGGAATTATTATTAATTAATTTAAATAAATTAAAATGAATTAATTTAAATAGGAATTAATTAATTTGGAAATTCAACTTGCACATCTACTTTTATGTTTTTTAACACTCAGATATTAAAATAACCTTAGGTTTCACGGTAAATATTATGTATATTCACTTTGAAATTTTTTATTTTGTCAAAATACTTTTCTATAAACCTGTATTATTATTTTTGACATAATTTTTAAGAAATTCCTTTTATCATTCATTGCTGTAAATTGGCAGCAGTTTAAAAAATGTCTTGTTCATCGTACTGTACCTTTTTCACTAAACATACAAAGTAAAATAATAATAATAATAATAAAAATTAGCATTCACATTAAAATTGTTTAATGTTTTATTTTCACAATTCTACATATTAAAAATTTCTTTGAATCATTAGTATTTGATAACAATGTTGCTTTTATAGAATTTTTTCATTTATGTTTCTTGAAATCTTAAAATTATATTTCTTGATTCATATGTTCTAGTGTAAAACATAGCTGTTGTGCCAACAAAGTATTTAAATGTGGCTATCCTCCATATTGAAGCTGATCACCTGTTGAATTCATATATTATATTTTTCGATAGGTTTCAGTTTTATACATTTTCAAGATAGAAAATTACAGAAATACTGATTTCTTCTTTTTTTTTAAGTTGTGAAGCTCTATTTGATTAAAGTGTTTATTAAATTTTGCTAAATATTAATGAAGGAACAATTTTCAATCATACCTAATCATACCAATCATACCTAATACCATTTTTTATCTAATTTTTGGAAAATAACGTAATTAAAATACATGTATCCTTTAAAAAATAAATTAAAAATAATATAATATTTTTGAAAATTTTTTAACATAATAATTTTTAAAAGTAAAATTTCTAATAATTTTAAGGATGATTGAATTTTGTTTTTTAATGTTTAGATTTTTTTTAAACTTATTACATAATGCACTTTCGTAATTAAATTAAATTAATTTGTAATCTTGTAATTTGTAATTGTAATTTTGTAATTAAAAGTGCATAAAATAATAAAATTGTATTATTTTATGCACTTTTGTAACTGCACACTATAAATATATAAAAGTGGGAATTAAATGTAAACTTAAAAAATATATTAATGCATTAATAAAATAACAAAAATATTATATTGTTACTAAAGATGCATACAAATAATAATTTGCAAAATTTCTCTTTAAAATTAAAAATAACAGCAAAGCCAAAAAAGGAATTTATTATAATTAATCGTAGTTTTTGTTGATAATTAATTTACCATTTTCTTTCTAAAATAATAACCAATAAATTATTTCATTAACAAAAGTTTTGAGAAAACATAAATCTTTATTTATCTAAGGCACTACAAATAATTTATAAAACGCTATGATATAAATATTAAAGTAAGTGTTTAGGATTAAAAGAATATTTTAAAACGGATTTAGTAAATGATTAAATTTAATTTATACATTCCCCATTTTTAAATATTTATCAACGATAATGCTTAAATCAAAGCATTAAATGAAAGACAATTTACTTTTAGAAGCCAAAATATATAATTTAAAAACTAGACACAAAAAAAATTTTGAAATTAAACTGTTTAAATCAGATTTTCTTTTTTTTTAAGATTCAAAGACAAATATTATTGTAAACATGTTTGCAATCTCATATTTTTTCTATATAATAAGTAAAGACAGTTTTAAAATTCTCTATGAATAAATTGCAAAATCCTTTAAATAACATTACTGAAATAATAATCCTAAACGTTTCAAAACTGAAAGCTAAAACCTTTTAACATAAAGATGCGTACTACATTATACTTAAAATGAACATTTCTAAGAAGATTGAAAACAACTTCTATTGTTATCAAAGGCAAGAAAACTACCAGCTCTAGTTCATCTTCAATTAGAAATTCAATTTAACATTCCTATTTCCTACAAAAACAATCTTCTTGGGAAATTCTGTGTTATATATTTCTAAAAACTTTCTCAGAGAGGAAATGCTGAATTTTTAGCATTTTCTATTTGAAACACATGGCATTGGCATTGGTTTAACGAATGTTGCACAGTTTGAAAGACTGTTTCTTGAGTAGTGAATCTAAAATGTCAACGTGAATGAAGGTTTTTCTAGATAGGCGACGACTTCGTTAATTTGGTAACCCCTCGTTGTTTACAGTTAGTGCTTGTTGATATCCGGTAAACAATTATTATTTCTCAAAAATTTTAATCAAAATAACGAATGAGGACATTTTGTAGAAATTGCAGATTCATTTTGTTACATTTGTTTTCTAGAATTGCCGCTGAGATATAGCTTGGTTACATAAAATATTGACTGTAGTTTCGTGGATTTAGATTGATATAATAAGTTAAATTAAGTGACTGGCTTGATTCCACTGCTAGTATGCAATATTTCTATTATTACAAAAGATTATTCAACTATGTTTTAATTAATAAGAAGATATTCCTATTTAGATATTCCCACTGTGGACTTGATTTTTTTTCTAAATATTTAAATTTTGTGAAAGATTAGATGCTCTTCTTTTGAAAGACATTACAATCTCTTACAGTATTCTACACACAAATGGTATCATATATAGTATCATATTTAGATCGATATATATTATAGGATATCAACAAAGCGAAATTTCGAAATCTCTTTTTGTTTTAATTTTTCTTAGTTATATAACAGTTGACATTTTTCTCTTTGTTATGCCTAGCATAGAATGAAGTTATTAAAAGTTATGAAATTGTAGATTATATACAATACAATACAGTTATAAACATTTAACATAAATTTCAGTTGATGCCTTTGACAAATGTGAGATCGTAACTTTTAAAAAGAGTAGGTTAAAAGTTTCAGCTCATCCTTCTTTTAATTACAGAAAATACTTAAATTCAGTACAGCTTTTGTTGACCAGAGTGGCTTGAAGTATAATGTAGTGGTTTTCCGTTCAAGGCAGAGTTGGTGCGAAACTCAATAAGCCGAGCCAAATCCACCCGCTCCTATATCAGGGAGGGTGAGGATAAATGTTGAGCAGGAATAATCTTCCAGTGAGATGAGGAAATTAAGTCCTCCCTTCATTGGAATAGAGTAGCAGTTTGTCAGTGTTGCATACTAGGAAATGTCTAATCACCTATAAATCTAAATTAAATTTAAAAAAATAAAATAAAATAATATTAATTAAATTAAATTAAATTAATAATAAATACAATAAAATTATATAAATAAATAGAATAAAATTAAATTAATTTAATAAAATTTAATAAAATAAAATTTCAAAAATTGTCTTTATTTCTTTAAAAATATATAAGTAATAAATTTATTTCATCCAATGGATATATTACCTTTATTTATTTTTCGATCATGTCACTAGAAAGTTTTGTATAATTATTTAAATAATTAAATTTGATTTTTTTATGAGAGATTTGGATTTTTAAATGACTTAATCCACTTTTAGTTATACACACTGAGAATTCTGAAATTTTAATTTATCACAGGTAATTATTTTGTTTTAAAAGATGAGTATAATTATCATTGTAATTTTCCATAAATATTAAATATTATCATTAAATTACACATTACATAAATTTGTTACATTAAATTTGTGCCTTTTATACAAAAATTTGGCTTTAAAATGCCCACTGCAAATTTAATGCTACATTTTAATCAATTTGAACTCTTATAAATATTACTTCAAATACATATTATTTTGTGTAATAAATTTTGTATCTTGATAATTGACTGATGATTTACTTAAAATAATTTGATTATATCTTAATAGGATTTCAAAGAAAATTCTGGACATGTCTAGAAACTTTTCCAGATGAAATATTAGTTAACTACAGCTTTAGGTGCATTAATAAAATAAGTAATTATTTTTATGCAACTCATTTAATTTTGTAAGGGAATCAAGTAAATATCAAAATAAATGAAAAAGGGTAAACCCATTTATGAATTTAATTTATTACTTAATTTATACCGAGAAAAAATATTTCACTGATATTTCAAAAATATTTCTTATTCAAAGTGATGATTCAGATCTCTTTAACAACTATCTTTGTCTTTATATTTAAACTGAAAGTATTAATGGTTGTAATTGATAAATAATTTTAAAAGCAGCATTGCGTCTCAAATTATATCACTGGTGATATTATAGACCATAATTATAAATTTTCACTATATTTATGGTTAATATCATCATCAATGCTGAAATCACACTTAAAAAGTTTTATCGGTGTTAATATTCTTAAATTTAGTGAAGTTTAATTTACTTTTTGTTATAAGATGATTATCAAAAACACAAACTGTACCTTTAAGGAATGTTTATATTTAAATTGCATGTGGTAATACGGTGAAACACAAATCAATCCATAAACGGTTGTATATCCACGACATATTAAAATCATATTTAATATCACTTATATTCTCAGCAATAGTGTCTAAGAACTTTTCTAACTAACTCAGCTACTAATTCAAGTCAACTCATATTATATTAATCAAAGTATGTAATATCAAAACTCTTTGTTTTTAAGTTTTCCTATAATATATATCTGGTTGAGGGCTATATAAGGCAGATCTGTGCACTGTGCAACGTCCTCATTATAACACCTGTCCTAGTTGAGACCAAAGCATCAATTGTAGCTGAGCAACATCTCTATTAGCATGATTGGACGATTTATTCAATTTTCACAGCTCATTTATTTCTAATGGGAACAGCGCAGCAGAAATTCATTAGTGAATGAGCTGCATTCGTGGCTGATATTTGTTAGATCCATGACAACATACGACTGTATATGACTGACAACTGTGCTGACTACTGACTGTGCTAATCAAGCAACGTTTTGCTCAATTTCAATGTGAAACGTTCGATCACAGAGTATTGAGTGACTTCTTTATTCGAGAGTTGAATGTGTTGATATTTTTTTCGAGAGTTGAAGTATCGATTGTTTAAGGGTCTGGTAATTAAGGTCTGTGCAACAATCATTTTTGTATAAAAGAAAAATTTCAAGGCGGCGTGTCGACGTATCTAAATGCACTGGCGCATTTAAAGCTATAATGAAGAAGGTATTGGAAAACTCGACCACCATAATGTCAAATGTCACAATTTTCAAGGTGAATACATGGAAAAGTGACATTGATTCTATTTGACTCTTAGAAATAAAACCATTTATTTATTCACACTTGCCTTTAATTATTGATCAATTTTAGGTTGAAAATACGATTTTTTTGTACTGTACGATTTTTTTTATGTATGGGGAATCTTAATGATACAGAGAAATATTTCTATTGGGCTTGTTTCATATCCTTATGAAATATTGTTCACACGACATAAAATTTTGTTATTATTTTTTTAGTAGAAAACTTGCCACACTAACAGAACAGAATATTATCACACTGTATATTATTTCAAAAATGTTTACGTATTTAATTTTATTTATTTTGTGTTGAGAAATAAACAATAAAGATGGCAAATGAGGAACTAATAATATTATAAACTAAGGTATAGGTTCTTTTTAAATATTTCTTTTATTTTTAGTTACTTTGAGGTGTGCATAACTAATTGTTAATTTTACTTATTTTTAAACGATTGTTTCCGTTAATTGTTTATTATTTATGTTAAAAAATAAAGAAAATATTTTAAAATTTGTTATTCGTGGAATTATATTGTTGCTCACAAAATAATAATCATTTTCACGAAAAAGGACAATATAAATATAAAGGACGAAATAGTTTGTCATATAATACTTAATATTTATCATTTCGTAAAGCTAAGTATCACTTTTAGAAAGTTATCAGAAAGTCATTATTAACTTCTTATTATTTAGTTATCACTTTAAGAAAGCTATTAATATTAATGCTTATTTTACAAATGCAAATATACTTTAAAGACACTGCAAATATACTTTATATTTACAAAAATCTATATATAAATATCTTTCCATCAGTTCATGTATTTGTATATTCCATAGCACATTACCTATTTACTAAGTGCACCCAAATACTGCTTTACAATCATCAAACATCATTTGATGAATCAATGAAAACAGATGGAAGGCAAAGAGAGGTTTTTCGTTGTAGATGTAAGAAGGATATTGAAACAGATTCACTCAAGGTACGGATTGTGGTCCCAAGAGGTGCAGCCAACCCATCTGCTTAATGGTCCATTCCAAGCAACTGAAAGTGAGGCTCATTTTTCTTCCTGATGAATGGGAAATATAATTATTATCTTTTACTATCAGGATATTACTGTCATAGAAGAATGGAGTACCATTAATCTTTAGATCTACTCTTTAATAAAAATAAATTAAAGCTTGTTATTTAAAATTATTTATATACTACTAGTATAACTATGGTTTGTTGAATTAGAATTTTATAGAAGATAAATTTGAGGTTATTTTGGTGAAAACGATAAGGAATTCTATCCTTATCAAATTTAGACCGCTTATCTTGTGTTCTGACAGTGTGAATCTAGGTTTCCAATGTATACTAGAACTATGTATACTAGGTTTCCAATGTATAAGACATCAGGCTGTTAATGAGTTGTTGTTTCACTATGTGAGATTTTAATGACTTGTGGAAACCCATTTCAATAAATGCCTAACTATCACTGGTCCGGCTGCATCAGTGTGTTCTTGATTTTCAACTTACCTTACCTAATATTATCAATTCTGCTAACATATTATACTGTATATTATTGTATATCTATCTATATACTATAATATATACTAACTATCTATATACTAACATATTATACTGTATATTACTGTATAGTCCTCGGGCCCTGGTTATTTACACTGATGGAAGCAAATCTGACTCTGGAAGAACAGGTAGCGGAATTTTTATGAAGACAAGTAGAGGAGAATTTAGATATCGTTTTAGAAACCCGGACCACAGCTCAGTATTCCGCTCAGAATTAACTGCTATAAGCGAAGCTCTGAATCTAGCTTTTAGACTTTAAAGTACCTGATGTTTGATTCTGACTGATAGTAAGAGCTCAATACAGTATTTGAAAAATTGGCCAAGCATCTTGGACAAATTAGGGCAGGATATAGTTTCCAAACTAGCTGTTTTTGGACCAGATCGGATCGGTGTGCTTGCAGTGGATTCCCTCCCATGTGGGCATCTACGGAAATGAAATTGCTCATCTGCTCGCTAGGGAAGGTTGCGAACTTCCCAAAGCTTCTTCTTCCAATCTGTTAGCTTCAGAGGTTCATTCCATGACTTTAGCCAGAGTGAATACCTCTTGGAGGTCGCCACCAATTCATGCATGGTACGCCGCTAAATATCCTGGTATGTCCATGCAGTGCTCCTGTCCTAGACCTGCTCAAACGGCTTTAGCTAGACTAAGGACTGGCCACATTAAGAGTTTGACCTTCAATGGAGACGAGAAGACATATGCCCTTTGTCATTGTTCGACCATCGCATCTCCCTCTCATCTCATAGATTGTATTGGTGCCACTGTGAGGCAACTGTTGAATGAGGGGAGGACAGTTTACGATCTATTGATGCAGCATGATCTACTGGACTTGGTTTAGGATTCTAAATCAAGGGGATAAGCAACAACAAACAACAACAACATTACTGTATAGTATCTAATTAAATCACAGAGGATTCACACACAAACATACAGACACACACACACATATATATGTACATACATATACTTACATACATACATACATAGTTTTAACTTTAATTTTATGAAATTATGAAGTTTTAACTTTGGCCCCATAATTATTTGAAGCATGGGATTTTGTATTGAATTCATTTGGAATTAATAAAATTAAAAAGGCAGTAATATTTTCCCTTCCCTTGTAAACTTTTAAAATGTTCATCATTTCATATTTTTGACGTGTGTTATTTTTTGCTGTCTAAAGAAATGGATTAAGTGAGAAAAACTATTTTATTATTAGATATAAAAACTAAATAAAATGAAGTTTTCAGCTATATTATAGTAATGCATTTTCAAATAAATCAAATTAATTAATCTAATTACTTTCAATAGTTAAAATAAGCGGAAACTATTTGAAGACTATCTATCAATTTTCTATTTATTTTTTTCCAAGATTATCCCCTGTATTTTATATCTTTTCACCTAAAATAGATTTTTTATAATAAATAAACTACATATATTTGGAGAAAATATACCAGGTTCAATAATAATCTGAATCAAATTGATTTTCGACCTAATGAAATAATTATTTATACATTATTATTTTTCTTTAAACACATAATCCAAAATATCATTTTCATTTCATTTAATAATTGTATTCTATTACATGCGAAATATGTAACACACAACTTTTCAATTTGCAAATATATAAAGTAAGTAGTAGGTAATAAAGTTTAAGTAGGTAATATATACAGGCATAATTTAACCAAAATAACTCGAGTAGAATGGATATTGTTCAATGATGCTCAAACCATATGTTCAAATAAATTATTGTGTACATAATATGCCATCTGATAAATTATTGCAATATCGATGTGGTTAATCGTAATGATTGATTCGTCTAGTAATTTTGCAACTATTTAATAATGGTATTGTCCATAAAGTCAAGTATCTAGCTTATCTGGATTAAATACATTATTTGAAATTGCTAAATTATTTATATTAAACTAAAGGACACTTTATTATAATAATGATTAATAAATAGTTCTAAAATTTTACGAAGTTCATATAAGACGTGAAATATAATTCATTATAAAATATTTTAATTGTAAAATGATTTCAAACTTTAAGTCCAAGGAATTATAATTTTTTGTATTGATTACATGTTTTTATACTTTTTTTTTTTATGTATTGTTTTGCAAACAAACATTTAAAATATAATTATCCCTAATAGCTGTTTTAGTTTGCAAAAAGACTGTGTAAAGCCAGTTCTTTAATATCTGTGACTTAAAAATAAATATAGATAAACTATTTATTGCAAAAGCAATAAAATAAAGTATTCTTCAACCTTTTATTTTTCGAAATTAAAATTATTTTTACATATATCAGTTCTTAAGTCATATATCAGCATCATTAAATATTTTTTTAGTTCTTTGAAAGTACCTTTAGTTTCATTAAAATACTAATACAACTTAAAAGAAGAGAGTGTATTTTAGAAAAAAATGGATCTCAGAGAAATTTTATCTAAAATAAAAAGTTTTTCACTTACTAAAATCTAATTTTGCCAGACTATAAAATAAGTAAGTAACCATTTAAAATTGAATTCGCCTTTTACATATAATTCGACCTAATTATTGACATGCGTATTGTCGAACCTTAAAAAATGTGTAAATATATATTATAAAAGTGTATATCTAAAAAATTAAACATCATATGATATAAGAAGTCAACTTTTTATAACATGTTTAAAAATATATATCTGAAAAATAATTTTTCTTATTCTATCACTGAACTGCAATGATGTTTTATTTGATGATTGAAAGTTTATTTAAAAATTTAAAAACAAATGATAATGCAAAAGAGTTAGCATGTGAAAAAGAGAAATTTGATGAATGTGCTCAAATAAAAGTATATACTTGTAATAATAATACACAGAGTCCAAACTTTGAACTCTTTTAATTCACTAAATATTACAGCTGTTCTAATTTTATCAAGGATGAATACAAATGTTTGCTACAAATTGCAATACTACATAAATGGATCCCTTGATGACTATGACTAAGCATATTTTCCAAGTGCCATTCCTTTAGAATAACTCTGTTTCATCGGATGGAATGGAAACTTCAATTGAAATAACTACAATCCAACTCCTTCCAATGTCTTGGACGAAATAGCCACCATGCAGAATATTAATTGCACAAATGTAAGAATATTTAAATAAATTTAGTCAAATGATATATAAGGCCTCGTAATAATGACAGTGTTTCTATCTGAAAAAAAAATGAATTCAATTACTAATATAAGCATAACAAAAATAATTTATTTTCATCTACAGTATGATAGTAAATTGTATTTTTAATAAATCTTTTATATTTTTCGTTAAAAAGCAACTATTAATTTGAATAACATATTAAGAATAAAGTAAAAAGAAAATTACTATCACGAAATACGTTCACAGCTTACATTCTATTTATTATTTTTATAAATTTTTACTATTATATTTATTTTTATTTTATCTGTCTTAATTGCATTATTAAACATATCCTATTATTATAATAAATATTTGGTATTTAAATTATTTTCATAATAACCGTTATATCAAAGAAAAGGTATGACATTCTAAATATGAGATTACATATTTATTTTCAGATGTCCTTAAATATATTTTTATAGAGTAATACTACTACTACTACTAATAATAATAATAATACAATTACTCATTTTTATATAATAGCAAAATTGATAATTAAAGAGTTTATGAAGCGTAATACAAGAACTCTTCAGAAATTAGTTAAAAATTACACAGTTTAATATTCAAGATAGAACGTTTACATAAACGGTACAGTATCATAAAAGCCTTTAAATCTATTGTTCATTTTCAGAAGTAATTACGGTTTACTATGCATAACAGAAAAAAAAATGTAACAGGATATAAAAACATATATTCTATTCCATTTACTTTTCTGTTCAGTTTATTATAAAAGGAAATAAGGAACATTCAAGGATTAACCATCTGAAAGATATATAGTCGCGCTTCAATTACGACTGAAATAAATCGTGTTTCTTATAATCATAAATATAGGGAGCGTTCATAAAATGCGCGTATTATATACACCAACCTTTCATAAAATATAACTATTACCTTAGTGAAATGTACGCTATTCCGAAGAATCAATCATTTTTTTTTTCTCGAAATATAATAAATTAACCTTATTCAGGTTACGAGTGTGTGGAATCCTATACTACATAGTTTGAGTACCTTTTTATTATTTTTTAATAAAACACCCATTTTCTGTCAAAATAAATGCTTGTTCTTGCAGGGAAGAAAAAAGAGTTGCTTGAGTTTAAAGATTTTTTTTAAAAATCTTTGTCATAATGATAATCACTACAAATCAATAATTAAACATAACATAATTTATAAAACCAACCATCTGTATAACCAAGCAAAAAAATTCTTAAAATGAATTAAACTACAACAGTTATTCAAATTTATGTGGTGCATCTTTATTGTTGTTGTTGTTGTTGTAATTGTTTGTTCTAACCAGTCTGTACCAGCAAGCAGGATGACACACATATTTAGGCCAAAAAATTATTTTTAAATATTATAACAAGTTTTATATATGTATATATATATATATATATATATATATTATATATATATCCGTTGTATTATTAACACTGATCACTGATAAATACAATTTTCCTTTTGGTTAACTGATATCATTTGTGCAAATTTTTTATACATGTATATAAATTATATTTTCTATATTTGTGTTCTTTATTTCATGGCAACGTGGTTATCTCTTCTCATAAGATTCTGGTCTAAATAGAATCTGTCAGGTATTATATATTGTTGCGGTGTTTTATTAATGTTGTATTTTTTTATGGTTATTACTTAGACACAACGCATTAGTTTTAATTTATCTGTGTTTTGATGCGACTAGTTTTATGGGAGTTCTTTTGAGTCAGTTAAGGCGGATGGATCTTAGACATTTTAATTTAAATGTGTGATGGGAGAAATTAATTATCTTAGTTATTTCTTTTTAATTTCACAACACCATACATTTCATGTATTTAATAAAAAGTTGATAAAGAGAAATCTCAGCCAGGACGCCATAAACATGATTTATCTGAATTGCAATGTAAAAATTAAATAAAAAAATAATTATATTAGATAAAAAAGTTTCTTATAAAAATTAAGATTTGATACAGCCGGAAGCTGGCATGGCTGCAGTTACTGATAATATAGATTAAATAAAGGCTATAAATTGGAGCTTTTTATTATTATATAAATATTTTTTATAAATATTTCATATATAAATTAGATTGTAAAAGATAATTATTGCTTAGAATGGGCCTAGAATATTGGGTAGAATATATATATATATATATATATATATATATATATTCATACATATATTCATTCATTTGTACATATGTTTGTCACTAAACTCCTCATAAACGGCAGGGCCGATTTTAATGAAATTTTTTGTGTGTGTTTGAGTGGGTACCTGGATGGTTTAGATTCACAATTGGACCCTGTAGGTGGAGATGCCATCGGGTTCTTCTGTCCAAGTAATTGTCACTGACCTCCTCCTCTACGGCTGGACCGATTTTGAAGAAATTTTTTGTATGTGTTTCACAAAACATGGAGAATGTTTTTATGCATCTCATTTGTTGCAAGTTGCCACTTCTATACTGTTCAACCAATCGCTATGAAAATTGGTAATAATACGTCTAGAAAATATGTTCGTGCTATCCAGTTTATCGTTACTTGCCACCAGATGGTGCTGCAGTATTTCTTCTATTATACCGTCCAAGAGACATCCATGAAAATTTGTATTCACATATATTGGAACATGCAGAATATATTCGCGATATGTAATTTTTTTAAAATTTTAATTCTCTTTTTTTAAGGATGGTAACATTTTTATAACATCAAACATTTTTATAACGTTTTAAACACTAAATTATATTTATAATTATATTTAAGTAATACTAATTAGGCAAAAATTTTGTAATAATAATATAAAAATTATACTGTAGGACAATATAAATTCTTCCCGAAAACTAAATTTTTAAATATTAATTAAATATTTAAATTTTAGTCAAGTATATTGTGAAGTTGCTGTGAAATAAGAAAAGTAGTAACATCATATTTTTTTTATTATTATTTTACATTATTATAAGGAGACACCCTGTTCATTAGCGACATTTATTAAAAGTCCCTGATGCATTGCATAGTTTCATCCACTAATTTAAACTAGAAGACAAATAGTTACCAGTTACAAAATACTTATTCAATCGTATAGTTTTATAAGTCAGTTTATAACATTAAATCTAATTCGAATGTTAATTATATTTGAAAATATTTCTTTAATTAAGAATAATAAATACCTTAAAAATTGTTTGATAATATTGGAATAAGTTAAAATATCATCAACCAATCCACTGCTCACAAAAAAAGTTCACCAATCCACTGCTCTCAAAAGAGAAAGTTTCTAATTTTAATTTTGCAGAAATCATTTTTTTAAAGAATGTAAGTTAATTTCATGAATATTATGAAAATTACCTCCTAAGACTTTTAAATTAAAAAAGATACTTCAGTGAACTTTTTTTTATTAATCATCTTCATTTACGAATCAGACAATCAATGTAATTAAATTTGATAAATTACTTCCCTTATATTTATTAATTTTTTTCAGTTTCTCTCCTGTATATCGCTATAAATAAGTTCCGCATGAATTTTTATCTAGTGCTATGTCTATTTAATCCATCCTGTTCATAAAAAAATTTTGCATTTCATTTTTTTTCACGTTTCGTTTTGTTAAATAATTTTAATTTTACCTTTATTTATTGCTTTGCCCTAAAAATAGTTTCTTTTTCATTAGAAAGGCCTTTTGAGATATTTACAGTAGATCAGAAACAAAATTAAAAAAAAATGCAGTATTAGTTAAATGAATTCTTGAAAGTTCATAAAATATAAAATATATTAATACTGATGTATGAAAAGTACCTAAATATTAATGACTAATATAAACAAACATATCTGGCATGAAATAAGGACAGCAATATGAAATGTATGTATGTATTTATTAAATTATGTTCTACGAAATTGCACGTCTTCCAATGATTTTAAGTTAATCATATTTAACCTGCTTCAAATGCGGGATTTGTAATTTAAATTTTTAATGTCAATAATACACAGTAATCATCTATTTTTAATTCTATATACGTCGCAGAAAGAAAAAACATAGAACATTGAGTTTTTTGATAGTATTTAAAAATAAATTAAATGTTTTAGTGGCTAATAAACTAACCACTGGCATAGTGTACTACAAAAATTAAAGCCACACATGAAAGAAAAAGGTTTATTGTGTTTTTGCACAAAACGAAAAATATACAATTTGTGTATTTGCGAAAAGCAACCAAATCTAAAGTACATCCATTTTAATAGAGAGTATGATTTTCAATCACAGACAATAATATAGAATATTTCTTAGGCATGAAGTTTAGTGAGAGACTATTTATTCCAGTACTAGGCTATCCTATTCCTTCTGAAGAACTGGTTTCAGCAGTAGAATCCTTTCTAGGGAATTGGTTAGTCGCTCTATGGTGAACTTGTGCACAAGAGGGCTAAACAGACTGGGACTTCTACGCAGACAGGGACGCTCTACGTTCATATGAGACCGGAACCTACAGCTTAAAGTAGATTCCGAACCACTACAAATATCCACAGCATCGCTGGGATTCGAAGCCGAAACCTGTGGTACCAAGGCCCAGAGCACTGGACACTCGACCATCAGGCCACCCCTTTCTAATGGAGATCTGTTACTAGTAACTCTTCTTATAGCATGTCCCAAACATATTTTATTGGGTTTATTGTCTGGAGAATGGTTTGGCCAAGCCATATTGTTTAACTAACTTGTTATTGAAATAACTTGAATTGTTGTAATTTTTATGAAAAATAAACACTTATCATGCATACTAGTAAGCACATCCAATCATCATCATCACCACATCTCAATAAAAATCAATTATACTTTGCGTGCTAGATATGATATGGCATATTCCATATGTATTAAATAAAACTGAAGCGACAAAGTGGAAAAAACTTTTTTTCAAAACTTTTCACTAACATTTTGATACTACTATACAGCAGAGACAAACAGACCATACCAGTCGACGTCTTTCTGGCGGTCTGCTTTCTACAATTCGAGTTTTATTTTAAAGATATTTAGTATTTGATGATATATTTTGTTTAATGAAAAATAAACTTTTAAATACTAAAATAAAATTGCATTTTAATGCAAATTAGAATATCGGATCTGCTATCAATAACATACTGGTATTGAGGCTAGATCTCTGCCTTCATATTTTCTTTTTATCTACAATATTTTTTGCCAAAAGCATGCAATTCAGAATTGTGCCTAACAAAGAAGTAATTGTCTGAATACATTGAGATGAATCAGTTCGCATAAGCATAAATCCCAAAGCAACAAGTCAAGTTACAAATGATTTTAATGAAACTGATGAACCTGATTCGTTAGTATAAATGATATATAATGTTATGTCAGCTGTATTCTTAAACCACTGTGATTCGTACAGGACAGTCGATTTCTTTCTATATTTTTTTGATTAGCAGATCTATGACAGTACTAAATACATTTTCTATTAAATACTAGTGTCAAAAAAGTAAGTCTGTCAATTCCCTATTAGGCCTCAAACGCGTCAAATCTGGATTGGTACTGAAAACACTGAATGCGCCAGATCCCACTGCATTGATTCGTCGTGACTTTTTCGCCAAAAAAGAAACCCATAAAGTTCCACAACCACCGTATTCACAACGTCTGACTATTCCCTAAACTCAAATGATCCCTCCAGGGACACCGTTTTGAGTCGATTGAGTCGATTCACCGTGAATCGCCACGCGCTTTGAAGGCCATTCCTCATGCCGATGACTTTTTACCATGCATTGAGGATTGGGAAAAAATTAGCATAAGTGCATTGCGTTCGTAGGGGGTTGCTTTGAAGGCGATGAAATATATTTGGTAGAATAAATAAAGAGTTTTTGAAAAAAAATAATTGGTCTTACTTTTTGGGCACAGTAGTAAGATAAAATAAATTTAATTACTTTTTTTACACTGAGATTTCGCTGCAATATTTATTAAATACATCCAAATGCCCTATCCCCTTTATTTACACCACTGCTCCCCAGCGGGCATTATCGCCTATTTTGTGTCACGAACGCTCTAGAGAAATGTTTAAGAATATTTGAACCAAGTGTAATGCAAAATGCGTTACTTTTACTATTTATCATTTCTTATCCCCATTAGCAGAATTGATGATCCTAAGAAGATCGGAGCTGAGCAAGATTTTTTTGTTGCTTCAACTTTAAACCGGATTGAAAATTATTGATGCATTTTCAGATAGCATTTGACTCAAATCCTTTTTTTTTTTCATTCTCGCACACTTCTAGCGTTATTAGTAATTTAGGGCACGCTCTGCTGGAGTAATCAATATCAAGAATTTTTAACGCTTTAACTGAATAATATTTTGGTGTGTTGCAGTAACATTCATGGAATCGCTAAAAATTTCGGAATATCGATTTTCGATTTTTTTTTGCATTTTAATCATTAATCAAGTATGAATCAAAACGCTTATGTTATCTATCCAATATTCATTTACCTTTCGTTGATAGCATCTTCACGTTACACTTTGAAATTTATGAAAATAGTTATTTAAACTTTCTTAATACTTTTGTAGTTAAAATTTCTGCTATTTGATCTTTCATAACACTTTATTGGACTTGTATATCCCATGGATGCATGAAGGTGATCGTGTGATTAGAAATTGTTTCTTTGTTTGTAATTAAATTAAAATAACATATAATGAAGGTAAGTGTAAGTGTATTAAAAATTAGTGTGGTATAGAAGTCAGAAATACATAAAAATATATAAAAACCGAAAATATTAAATAAAAAAATAATAAATAATAAATAATAAAAAATAAATATTAAAAATATATATAATAAATAATAAATAATAAAAAATAAATATTAAAAATATATATAATAAATATTGAAATTAAAAATTTGGTTTTTATATAAAAATATATACAAACCAAACCTGAAATACAATGAAATACTTACAAATAAATTTTTTAATTAAAGCGTATGACCTAATTTATTATTACGTAAATATTAACAATATCATATTAACACAGTAAATTTATATACCACAGGTATAATGTTGCAAATGAAATATAATTTTATGAAAGCTATTCCAAGTCAAAATAAAGAGCAAAATGTCTATGTTGAATAAAAGTTTTTAAAAAAAAGATTTTTTTTTCTGAAAACTCATTTAGTTTTTCAAATTATTAAATGAGATTTTACTCATGAAAAGTTAAGGTTGAAATTTTTATTTTTTATTTTATAAACATATATACTTGACTTAAGAGTAAAATTGAGGTAAATACACAGTAATTTAAATAATTTTCAACAGTTATTTTCTTTCTGTAATTGTTTTCAATAGTTTTAAATATTCGAACCTTTATTATATAAAACAATTATATCTGTTTCGTGATATTGTAATAAATATTTTCCAGCAAATTCAACAATACGTCAATATCAATAATTTTGTTATACATTCATTAATTAATGTTCCTTAAGCAGCCAATAAGGTTCTTTACTAAAGTGTCTTTATTAAATTCATTCTAATATACTACTATATTAACTTCTCGAAATTTGAAACGGGGGTCCTGTGACGTTTAATAAGGAACTATGAGCCAACCTTATTAAATTTGATATGGTTGGCTTTGAGGTTTCAGGTTCGAATCCCGGTGATGCCATAAATGTTTGTAGTGGTTCGTATTCAACTTTAAACCGTATATCCCGGTCTAACATGATCGTAGAGGAGGTATTGTTACTCCGCGTCCGTAGCTCATCTTCAAGCTACACGTACCTCCTGGGTACGTGTAGCTTAAGATATCAAAGACAATTGTCTAAGTGTTTTCCAGCTGCATTAGAGAAAAAAAAAGCTAACAAGACCTTAGGAATTGGAGACTTTGTTTATCGACCTGGAATTTGCACACAAAAATTTATTCTTTTGCGTTTCTTCTTTTAATTTTGTTTTCATTTTCGCCTATATCCGATGACTGGATTTATACGAATCTTGTCCACATAAAAATCACACTGACTGCTAAACATCGATTTTCGAAATTGTACATTCTTGATCAAACATTTGTGTTAAAGACGTGCCATTGTTCCGTTCAACATTCTCTTCAGGGGCGAGAAGTTGGTCCAAAAATTTCCGATTTCTGACTTCCAATTCCTGAGTTGAATTTTTTTTTATATAAACTGCGAACTTGTGGTCTGATTTTAACAATTGATGTTAAAAAATTTCCCAAATAAATTGAATAATTTTTCTTAAACTGACTTATTTATAAAATTCTTTTTTTTTTACACTCACTGACAAAGCAGTTTTTCTCAAATATAAAGGTATACTATAGGCCTGATTTGGATATCTGTGAAAATTAAATTTGTTAAACATATATATATATACTATACACTGAAGTGACAAAAGTCATGGGATACCTCTTAATATCGTGTCGGCCCTCCTTTGGCCCGGCGAAGTGCAGCAAATCGACGTGCTATGGACTCAACAAGTCGTTGGAAGTCTTCTGCAGGAATATTGAGCCATGCTGTCTCCGATAGACGTCCATAATTGTGAAAGCGTTGATGGTGCAGGATTTTGGGCACGAACAGACCTCTCGATGATGTCCCATAAATGCTCGATGGGATTCATGTCGGGCGATCTAGGTGGCCAGATCATTCGTTGGAATTGTCCAGAATGTTCTTCAAACCAATCGCGAACACTTGTGGCCCGGTGACATAGCGCATTGTCATCCATAAAAATCCCATCGTTGTTTGGGTACATGAAGTCCATGAATGGCTGCAAGTGATCTCCAAGTAGCTGAGCATAAGCATTTCCAGTCAATGTTCGGTCCAGTCGCGCCAGAGGACCAAGTCCATGCCATGAAAAAACAGCCCACACCATTACGGAGCCACCACCAGCTTGAACAGTGCCTTGCTGACAGTTTGGGTCCATGGCTTCGTGGGGTCTGCGCCACACTCGAATCCTACCATCAGCTCTTACCAACTGAAATCGTGACTCATCGGACCAGGCCACGGTTTTCCATTCATCTAGGGACCAACCGATATGCTCACGTGCCCACGAGAGTCGCTGCAAGCGATGTCGTTCTGTCAGTAAAGGCACTCGAGTCGGTCTTCTGCTGGAATAGCCCAAGAAAGGCAAATTTCTCCGCACAGTTCTAACAGACAAGTCCCTTGTACGTCCTACATTGATTTCTGCGGTTATTTGACGCAGTGTTGCTTGTCTGTTAGAATTTACGACTCTTTGCATACGTCGCCGGTCTCGGTCGTTAAGTGCAGGCGGTCGACCACTGCGCTGTCCATGGTGGGATGTTATGCCTGAAATTTAATACTCTCGGCACACTCTTCACACAGTGGATCTGGGAATGTTGAATTCCCTAACGATTTCCGAAATGGCATGACCCATGCGTCTAGCTCCAACTAACATTCCGCGTTCAAAGTCTGTTAATTCCCGTCGTGCGGTCATCACGTCAAAACCTCTTCACATGAATAACTTGAACAGAAATGAAAGCTCTGCGAAAGCACTGCGCATTTATACCTGTTCTACGCGATGCTACTGCCATCTTAAAATTTGCATATTGCTATCCCATGACTTTTGTCACTTCAGTGTATATACATAGCATAATTTAAATTGATATTACATAAATATTTTAAAATTAAATTTCTTAGACAAGAAAGAAAACGTAATTCTCACGGTGGGAATTTCGAAATTTTTTTTTATAAATGACCCATAAGTGGGATTTTTATACTGATGCTCGACTCCGAATTAATTGCTCCAACTACCCCTTACCTATGATTATTTCATGATATATTAAAAATAGCTGTCCTCCCTACTCTGAAATTTGTTTATTGATTACCAACTAAATTCAATTCATTAATATTGTGTAGGGTCGCTGTCAAACGAATTAGGCATATATAGTTTATATCACACTTCTGATAAAAACATATATAGTCTGGAATCATTAAAGATTTAATAATGCTTCAAGATAAGCAATAGTTTCGAAGATATTATTTTAGAAA
The DNA here is from genome assembly GCA_021605075.1 of Caerostris darwini. NCBI lineage: Eukaryota > Metazoa > Arthropoda > Arachnida > Araneae > Araneidae > Caerostris > Caerostris darwini. Next base: position 77,652 of record BPLQ01007119.1, read on the forward strand.
CACACTGAATACTGTTGAGGAAATAGCTTAGGATGCCTTAGGGAGCATGTGAACATTTTGTGAAATGAAAATCTCAAAGTTAATTTGGAAAAGTGGAGAACTTACATTCTTATTTACGTTGTTGATATTCAATATGTCACTATGGCTTCATTCTCTATATGTTAGCATAATTTTATGTCCTGCTAATTAGAGAAGAATGAACTTCCTTGCGGAAAAATTCCACAAATTTGTAGTTCAATATAACACTAAGGCTTCATTCTCTATATATTAGCACAATTTTATGTCCTGATAATTGGAGAACAATTAACTTACTTGCAGAAAGATTCCACAAATCTGTAGTTCAAAAAAGAAATTGATCCAGCAGCAATTCGAATTAAAATATAATAGTAAATTGTTATTCGAATGAAAATATGACATTAAGAACACACGAAAGTTAATAAAATGTGTTTACATTAAAAAATTCATTGATTTCTAAACAACACAAATAATAATTTGTTCCGTTATTACTTTATTTTTATATAGTTTTGTAAGTAACTATAACAATTTTATATTTGTTTATTAGTTGATACAATTGGATATCATAAATGGATTCAGGGATGTCCCATTTTTTTGCCGGCCAATATATTTTAGTGATCAGTAATTATTTGTTTGTTTGAAAGATCATAAATATTTCTAAAATATATAAAATATATTTTACCTTATTTCAAGACGAACAATATGTTTTATTGAATATGATATAATATGCAGATGATATAACAACAAATATAAAAATTCTTGATGTTTATATTTTCTCAAATGCATCTTTTTAATATAAGAATTGTTTCTTAAAAGGAGAACAGTTTGTGCACATTATTTTCAAAAACCTAAAAAATAAATAAATAAAAGTATTTTAAAAATAATGTTTATCATTCATTGAATGTCATCATAACAAAGAGGTAATTTATTGAAATAGAAGGCAATTGCATAATATTTCATGAACTAATTGTTTCAAATGTGAAATATTTACAAGCTGTATGACTGAAAATAGATTATTTTTCAGAACTAATATTACACAGTCACTTTAATCTTTTCATTTAGATTTCAAAATTGTATTTTATTTCTTTAAAGAAGTCAATGTACTAAGCATTTCAGTTTAAAGATTCTTGGAAAAACAAGAAATCTGGATTTGCCTTTTTGTTTTAACCATTACCAGATGGCGGCGTCAGATTCTGTTCGTTTTCGCTTTCCCCATCATTTGTTCGAAATAGAGAAAAATATTTTTTCTTAATTTCTTTTTCATTTTATTTTTATTCAAAAGTTCGTGAAAAGTTTCAGTTGGGAAATAGAGTAACGAAAGAAAGGAGAAAAATTATTTTAATTCACACTGGATACTTTGTTTAGATATTAACGTGACTTCTTTTAAGTAACTTAATGTTATTAGGTGTATGCCATAGCTTTAAAAAAATGTAAAATGTTTTTTAAGTGACTCATTTGACGAAATTTTCTAAAGGAATTAATCTTTGTGCTGCATATATTTAGAAACTCAAACGCTCTTAAAATAAAAAATATATATTATATTAAGTAAAGTTAAATACAGACTATATTGATTGCACACAATATATATCATAATAATTATAATAATAGTAAAACATTTTCAAATATATATATATATATTCATGAATTAAAATGAAACCTTTTACAAAGTTGACACATTTGCTCGTCTGCAAATGTACACTAAAAACGAAAAGAGAAAATATCCCCTTTTTTTTTCATGGAGATGTATAAGGAACATAAATCCATGATCACTCACATTACATTACAGAAATTTCATTCAATATCAAATAATTTCATATGATGGAATGAAAATTTTCTAATTAATCGGGCATACATGAAACAGAGAGTTAGCATCGGACTTCTATTAATTTACATATATGCAAAATCATCATAACCTTCGCAATAAACTCATGCAAATACACATACAAAAATATACACACAAGAATCACACATATACATGTATGTATGTGGAATTATATATCACTCAAATAGCCTAAAGGTAACATAAATGGCTTTGAAATTAATGGAATTTGTTTTCTCATGAATACATTACAATGAAGCAGGAATTTCTAAATAGTAAAATATTTTAAATTTTTGTAATTAATTTAAAGTAGAATACATTAAAAACTATTTTAAATTATTAAAACACGTTATTTATTTATATATACTGCTGATATTGAGAAAATGGTGAAAAAACATTTCTTCCTATTAAAATAAGATGACCTAAAATGCAGCAAACTTGTCATTGTTTTGTTAGTTACACGAAGTTTTATTTTTAAGTATGTTCAAACTTGAGAATATTTGTCAAATTATCTTTCTAGCTGAAACCCATAAAGCTTAACTTCTTTTAAGAATTTTCTTTTTTTAAGAATTTCATCATAACCATCGCAACAAACACATGCAAATACACATACAAAGATATACACACAAGAATCACACATATACATATATGTACGTGGAATTATATATCACTCAAATAGCCTAAAGGTAACATAAAGGGTTTTGAAATTAATGGAATTTGTTTTGTCATGAATACATTACAATGAAGCAGGAATTTCTAAATAGTAAAATATTCTCAATTTTTGTAATTAATTTAAAGTAGAATACATTAAAAACAATTTTAAATTATTTAAACACCTTATTTATTTATATATACTTCTGATATTCCGAAAATGTTGAAAAACCATTCTTCCTGCTAAAATAACAGGACCTAAAATGTAGCAAATTTGTCATTGTTTTGTTAGTTACAAGAAATTTTATTTTTAAGTATGTTCAAACTTGAGAACATTCGTCAAATTTAACTTCTTTTAAGAATTCTCTGAATAGAACTATATTGATTGCACACAATAAAAGCGTCAAATGCATATCTTGACAATATTTATAGGAACTCTATTTATAAACATAATGAGCTCCAAAACAACAATGATGTTTTAAGTTGAGGCCAGTCAGAACTTGAAGCATAAATTTGATGAGTTTTAAATTGACCATTAAGGTAACAGCCATTTTAACTAGTTTTATGATTCATAAAATCCTTGCTGCTTAACTTAATTTAGTAAGTACTGAATTTCTTTGAACAATTGTCATTAAAGCCATTTCAGTACTTTTTTAATTTGGCTATTTAGCCTTATGTATTTAAATATTTATTCAAATCAAAGTATTTCTGAACTTGAAAACAAAATTTCTTTAGCTAAGATTTTATAACATAAGAATTTATGATGGTAAATTTATAATAAATTTTCATAAGACATTTTAATTTCCATTTGGGTTCAATATTGCTTTAAGTTAATAATATAAAGTCATCAATGACAGTTTTATGTTAATGTTGCTAGAACTGATTAATTTTAAAATGAATTGTACTGAAAATGTTTCACTTGCAAAACTTTGCTAAATATGCTTGGAGATAAATAAAGTTAAATCTCAATTATTTTTCACTTGAAGAATATTTAACTATTTATAACTAATCTAAATGGTTCATTATTCATTCCTTCTTTCATCAAGATGAAAGTATAAGAAAATGCATGCATACTTCTGTACTTATTATGAATCTGTATTTATATATGATTTAAGTGATTCTTTAATTATTAGTTCAGACAATTCTTCAGAAATTCGTCATTGAAAAGAAGTTGTGTTGATGTTTTTTTTTCCTGCGAAAAAGTTCCATTTCAAGTCTTTAATATATATATATATATATATATATATATATATATATATATGTGTGTGTGTGTGTGTGTGTGTTACATTTGAGAAACTGCTACACACTCAAATGTTGGAATGTTATACACCCAACCGGAAGGATGTTATCAAAGTACACGTTTATTTTCATATTATAAATATACTATAATGTAATGATGGAAAGTAATCCATATTCTATTCTTCTGAATATGTCCTTCTTTTGTCCAGTCTACTTTAATTACACATAAAAATAATGATGATGTACAGGATGATTATAATTAAGTCTCACTTTCAAAACGCTGTAAAAAAAGAACCCCTCGTCACAATGAGTTAAAATTTGAACTGAAGATAATTGAAGAAAAGAGAAACAGTATAGCATCACAAAAAACTTCCACCAATTTTCTCATCAAATTTGGTATGATCCTGCCTTTGTAGATGGACTTGGTTTGGTTCGGTTTGTCGCTCTACGGTCACATTGTGCACACTTTAGGCTAAATAGACCGGGACCTACAGTATAACGGGGATTCCGAACCACCAACAAACATCCATACCACCCCCAGGTTGGTTTCGAACCTGAAACCTTGTGTATGAGCTTTCCACTAACAGTGTCACAACTGTTGAATGACTTGGAAAAAAATGAGCGATCTAACAACGGAAAAACTGGTGAGCATAGAAATTGTGAGGGTGGCTACATATATGCACAATTTTTCGATTTGATGACGATTGACCACGGAATGTCATAGAGGCTACAAAAGTTTATGCCTTATGTTTTCTCATAAAACCATTGCATCGAACTATAGTTACTGTATTTCGTTGTCTCAGTGAGAATAGAAGCTTCGCTTCACTTTCCCAGATATGATAGAAAGATAAAGTTAGACATCCAAGGAATATCGGAATAAAAGTTGGTATACGGACATGTAAATCGAGCCTGTTCACGGTGGAAATAAACGACGTACACTAATATACGCATCGACATATTTTTATTGGATGAGTATCAGTTTACAAGGGAGGACGTCGTCAATTTCTATAATGTAAATTAATGGGATCTGGAAACCTCCCAAAACCGACACATAGCACGAAAACAAGTACACTAGTCAACGAATATATTATATGATACTTGGAGATTCAGAATTTTGGACCTATCTTCTGTGAAGTAACCTTAACGATCGATCGAGTGACCTTAACGATCGATTACTTGCACCTATTACGTTTAAACACCGGAGCTTAACTACCGTTTGTTACCTACACCTATCACAAGAGACCCTATATGCTGATATAAACAGCTACCTCTCCGGGATGCATGCCTCGTGTGACTCCAAATTGATGGGACCTGCTTCATAAAATAGCGCATTCTCGCGTATCTAGCTATTGAATGCAGAAAACAAATCACTGGATATAGTATGTTGGTCATGAAGAGTTCGCCAGACTTCAGTCCTGTGGGTAACGTCAAGTAATTGGAACACTCTACTCAGCCAAATTCTCTGGTGATCAGAAACAGCGTTATTTGTCTTACAATTACACTAATTATGACCTAATTCAACACTCGAACTGTCATTCTTTCAGTTGTGTATTGCCATGAATGGGGGACATTTTGTGCAACATCTCAAGTAGAGTTTTCTTTCTCGAGTAAATATTTCTTCTAGTAGATGAAAAGTTGTATTTATTTTTTTTAATTTAAAATCGCCATAGCAAGATTATTTTCCTCCTTCTCAAATATAATTTCGCTATTTGGAAGCAATTATTAGCAACTACTACAAACCATTGGAGAAATAAAGGCCGGTTGTGTGCTGTAGATTAAACCCTGCATATATCTATCATGTATATAGTTAATCTCTTTATATGTACTTTATATAGAGAGGGAGAGACTCAACTCACGAAGTAACTTCACATGTTTAATGGTTCCTTGCATTATCTATTCGTTAACCCATTTAAAAAAATTAGTTATTGAAATAACAGAAGTTTGTTGGAGATTTCCAAAACAAGATAAATAATAGCTTCGAAGCACCGATAATAAAATAAAGGTAAACTGCAGCTTTAAATTATAAACATAAACAAACAGTTTCCCTTTGAAATAGATTGTTGTTTTTTCAATTGAAGCTATTCGGAGTAAATAAAGTGAGAATTCAACTTCTATATCATATTGTTAGTAAATTACTGAACTGTCTTTGTTCCAAAAAGAAAAAATAAATAAATATAACAATAAATTAAAAAAAACTTATTAACAAAAATAATGAGCAAACTTTTTAAGTGATAAATACTGTTTTCTGGAAGGGAAGCAATATTTTAAGCAAAATAGCAGTTTATTTTTAAGGAATGATTAAATAAAAAATCATTAATAGTATAACTGATTTAAAGAACTTTTCATCAAATCAACAAGATCTTTTTCAAATCAGATATTAATAAAAGAACATTTCACCACTTAAACAATAATGAATTAAATGAGTATTGTAATATTTTTTTTATCTAATCCGGGGCTTAAATATTAAATTGAAATATTAATATATTAAAATTCTCATTATATTAAGTTCAAGAATTTTTTTCAAACTTTTCACGAGGCATCTTGGATGAAATCAAAATAACAAAATATATCTACAAAGATTGAATGAAAAACAAATAAATGTAAAACGTATCTGCTATACTAGATATTGGACTACTTATATGCGATCTATATAAAGGGTTAGACATGTTTTTTTCCTAATCCCAATTGTTTTTAATCAAGTTATTCAGCTAATGATACTGTTACTAATGTTCAAGTATGTGAGAGCAGCAAATAATGCAATATTTTAAAAAAATATATGTATTTGTAAGCAATTTTATAAAAGCATTTTAAGATTAATTCTTAAAAAAACTTGAATGTTGGTTGTTGTGAAATTACCAGGCAAGTTGACAGTTAGGACACAAAACTGAATCTTGAATCTCATCTATAATCGTCGTATATTTTAAGCTTTTGTAATATAAATCACTACTTCCAGGTTTTGAAACATTTATTTTCGATATGATATTAGTTTTTTCTAAATATCACTATCCAGTGGTATTCAGAAAATTTAGGATTACATTAGATTTAGGATACATTATTCATTCTTTTAAATACATTTCTAAACAGAGAGACGAGGAAACATAAAAGATTTAGCAATCATAAATTAATAAGTGTAATTCTGATTAAATTTTGATTTCATTATTTCAAATAAATAAAATTCTTTTCTAATATAGCAAATATATGAACAAAACAAATCTAATTTAAACTTTAAAGCATTTCATTACAACTTCTTATGAAAATAACTATGTTCCATTACATTTTTATAAGCTTTTAATGAATGCGATTTGGGAACAGGCTTGTCGAATAGAATTTTGAAGTAGGAAAAGCCATTACTAAGAAGTCTCACTTTAAAAGGTCTCTGGGCAGCCCTTTCTGCAATCACATCTGGAAATTTCTTTTAGGGAATCGTTAATGAGGAAGTAAACCTAATAAAAACACATCAAAGTATTTAATTAATTCTCCTCTTTGATTATATTTGCACCAAATAAGCCTCAAAAAATATCTCCACAAAATAGACTAAAGAAGACAGACTAAAAACAAGCTAAAAAGATCAAAGGGATTCTGTTTTTATTAGCCGAGTCAGATAATTAGTCAACAGGAATTGTGAAACAAACCTCTCTAAAGAACTGCATTCGCTTACGAAAGTTTTTTTCTTATACATAATGCATTTAGGCAATTCCTTCATCTTATCTATATTCTTCCTTAATTACAAATGCATTAAGAGGATGGTCTTTTTCATTACTTAAATATAGCAGAAATTTTTTGTAATATAAGGCTGTAATTATTACATATAATTACAAAAAATTATAACATATTTGACATTAAATTACAACACATATAAGACAAAAAAAAAACATTGAAAATGATTTCCACCTGACATTTATTTATTTAAACAATGCATAATATTTTTCATGTTTGAAATTCTTTTGAAATAATTCTTAATTTTTTTTAATGTATACAAATGATATTGGACTCATTCCGCTAAAAATCAACAGATGAAACAATCTCTGTTTGAAACAGACAAAATGTTTTCAAATAAATATCACGAGTATACTTGCGAAATAATCATTAGTTACCTTAATTTATATAATCAGTCTATTCGGATCAAATCTAATTTAAATTAAATTTCTAAATACATGATTCTGATTCTGATTCTGATTCTGATTCTGATTCTGATTCTGATTCTGATTGCATTGACTTATACCAGTTCAAAGCGAGTTGCCATTTGAACAGTATATGAAATTTTTATTCATTTAAAATAAATATTAAAATTGGTAGTTAATGCCTTAATTGCTAATTAAGTACTGTTTTTTCAAAAATATATAAATCTGATATTGGTCCAAACTGGATAGGTTAATTTTTTTTATTTGAAAGGATATTTAAAAACAAATAATACTAATTGGTAATAGTCTATTAAATTTGTTTGAAAACTCAACTATGATTAAATTTCAAAGCATCTAAAAAATAAAATTTATAAAATAAGATAATTAAAATTAAATAAATGTTTCCATATTCAGGAAGTATTTTTGGGATATATTTTTTAAGTTATTTTAGTATATGTTTTAATTATATATATATATATATACAAATTCTTAATTTCTATATTATAAAATGTATCACTTTCTCCAAAGGAATGAAACAGCAGGCAAAGTTATCGAGTTTGGCGTTTCTCATTTTATTACTTCAAAGTAAAGCACGTGACTGAAAGCTTTAATGGCGCTTTTACTTTTGTAAATTCAACTGAATTCTACAATTCAACTTAATTCTTGAATTAAAAAAAAGAAACGAAGGGAATTTTATAAAATTAATTCAACAAATGGTTTTGTCAGGCATTTTAAAGACATAATTATTCTCAACAACACACTATATTATCACTTTCACTTTGTTCTTAACGACCCACTACATTATCACATTTACTTTGCTCTCAATAGCCCACTACAATATTAAATTTCCTTCTTTCCTCAACAATTATTTCAGTCAAATATTCTTCTTGTTTCATGATGATGTCTAAAAACATACGAGGACCCAATTTAAAAAACAAATTAAATTTAACAACGCTGCATAACTTGAGGCAGTATTGCTATTACGTTTTTTTCTTCTTTCTAATGCAGCTGGCAAACACAGACAGCATTGCTATTACGTGAATTTGAAAAAAAAAAGCGATAGTGATTTTTTCTTTCTTTTAAACTTTTGTGTAGAAACAAATTGAATAATAGTTACAGACATTTTATGGCAAAGCAAGCAACACAGATACTCGCCTCTGGCCAAAAGAAATCAAAAGCAAAGCAGAAGATGATAAAAGATAATTTTATTTCTCCTTTTATTCTTGCTAACTTTTTGACAAGTTCTGTTTCTTAATCTCTTCTTTTTTAAAGAACACACTACTTTTAAGTTTCTTTTATATTTTGCCTCGATTGTAATTGAATTTCTTCGTATTGTCAATGGGCAAGAAGTGTAAGTCACTCTTATCAGCTTTTTGTCAGTTAAGCTTTACAACTTCTAAGAGAATTTAGAGAAGAGCGTCCTGAAGAAATGAAACGAAAGAAATAATCGAGGGTTTTATTTTTATTTTTTCATTATTTGATATCCCAAGTAAATCCTAAAATACTGTGTAGTAATTTTTAAAATTAACGGTCCAAATAACTATATTCGAAGAATGTAAAACTAACTAATAAAACTGCACCATAATATCGTTAAAAACATCGTTTTTTTACAAAAAAATATGAATTGTTAAACATTTATTACTGACACAATTAGTAAGCATACCCTGATGTTCACCTCAATTATTTATATACATAACTTAATTTACAAAAGAACAAATTTAATACGTCACCAGCCTTCAAATTTAAAAAAAATTGGCATTGATTTTAAATCACATAATCACTATCATATTTTATTATAGCTATACGTGAATGACATTTTTTAAGGGATTCACAGTATTACGGTCACATACATTTTTTTATGTATATCTCATTAATTTTTTTGTTCTGCACTGAAATAATGATTTATGAGTTAAATTTAAATAAACATTTAAATGTCATAAGTCATCTAATGTGATGTGTAGTTATATTTTAAGTATTGCGTATTTTAACTCTTCGGCACACGTATTAAATTTTATAACACACAAATGGGATCTATTCGATCACGATTTTAAGCTAATTTTTCATCAACAAATGATCTCTTTTAACGACAAATGAAATTACTCTTAATATTTGAATGTATTTTTATAGGAGACATTTTACTTAAAAAGTAATTTTAAATTAGAAAATAATAATTTTAATTTACTTCTATTTTTTTTTTTTTATTCTCTTTTTGTATTCACTTATATCCCACTCCTTTGAACGTATTTAATAATTTTATGTGTAAAATAAAAAAAATTCTTGTTAAAATATTATCAAATTATAGTAAAATCTATATTTTATATTACATTTACACTTCTAAATTTTGAGAAATAAAGCTTAAAATTTCTTTATTGAATAAGAAAAATCAGTTCAGAATTTAGATATAATTTTCTTGAATATTTACAAATTTATTTATTGTTTGCTTTTATTCGGTTAAAACAAAGAATTTAGGTTCATTGTTTTGAAAAACTTTTGCATGTTAAAAGATAATGTGTTTTACTAAAAAATTATTGGATTTTTTCTACCACTTTTTACACAGCGGATTTCTCAGGATACTTTTGCAAATTTAGTAGCGTTTTTTCGTTGTTTTATACACAACCTGGAATACTTTTACTTTTGTTTATTTCATAAATGCCTTTATAAAGGTTTTACTGCAAATTCTTCTAAATAATTTTATTGAATCATATTTAGAAAAAAATGTAAATATCTGTAAATTGATTTGCTATAGAGTAAGTATGAATCAATATTTGCAAATTGTGTTGCTGCACTTTGAGGGAAATATTTATTGTCCATTTTGTTGCCTCTTTCATAAAACATAACTCATTGATATATCCTTCATTGGTTAAAATTGTGCTTTTATCTCAATTTCCGATATTCCCTGTTCACCTTCAGAAATTCCATTAATAATCTATACTATCATTTAATTCGTTAACAGCTGAAAAACTCGTAAAAAATCTCTAAGTCTCTGCTAATAATACGCTATCATTATCTGATTATTAAATTGTTTTAAATTTTTAGCACACGTATGAGATCTAAATGACCCCAACAACCTTGTCAGAGTAGAACTTTCTTTTTATTCTGATGGTTTTTTTCCCTCACATGTTACCACTCAAGAAGTATCGCCATCCAATACGGCTAAGAAAAAGAGCGGGATTTTATTTTATTCCAGATCTTTTTTATTCCGTGCATGTGCCATATTATAAGGTTGTCCTGACTGTTATTAATGTATATGCTATAAAGGTACTTATTAAAAAAGATTTTTAAGTTTATTTTTGGATACTTGATCAACATAAGGCGATTCAAAGTTACGTTCTCTGTTGAAGGTCGCTCCTTCTTTTTGGAAAATTATTAGCAGTCGTTCTTTTAAGGTAAATTATTTATCAAAGGAAATATTTCATTTTTTGTAAGTTATAAAACTATTTGTTATAACTATTTGTTAAAACTATTTGCTATGTTGTATTGTGAAATCTTAGATATAAGAGTATGCAAAACGTAGTTTAGTTTTCCTTTAAAAATTTTAAATTATTTATACATTTTCAAATAGAATCTGAATTAAATCAAATTTATAGAGTCATAAACTAATATTGAAAGATCCCTTGATTAATGACAGTGAAATTAATGATGATTAATAATAGTGAAATTTATTTATTTCTTACTTCAGATATCTTTCATTTAGTACAATACCATGGTATTTTCTTTCCTATACATCGCGTAAATACTATTTTTTATTAATATCGTGGAATCATTTATCTCTTTAAATTTTCTTTTAAAATAAAAATTAAAAAATAACTATACAGTATAACTCTTCGTTTCACTACAATGGACTGAATTCATTTTTTAACATTCCTATTATACAAAAGAAACCTAAAGTCATTGTAAATTAAACACATTTTCGATCTTTTGATACAGCAGAAGAACAACTAAACCGAAAATGAAATAGACACTGTATTCAATTAATTCTTTTGTTTCTGAACAAAAATATATTGTTCATTTCCAAACTTTCAGTTTTTCAGTTTGGTCATAAACAGAGAAAAATAAAGAATGCTTTAAACAAACGCTACAATCTTAAAGTCCGCTACGAAATTATATTAATGGAAAGTTACCTTGAATTATGTTGGTAAATTGTAAATTCTTTTTAAATTTATACTATAAGCCGTATTGTACATAAGCTATGTTTTTCAAGACAATTAATCTTTCTGGTATATCCATTTTAATGAAGATTGAGCATAGATCAATTCAATAATTATTAAACTGACAAAAAGTTCAATAAATATTAAAATGATAATAACAAAATCCAATAAATATTAAATTGATAATAATAAATTTCAATAAATATTGAATTGATAGTAAAAAAAATGCTATAAATATTAAATCAAAATTAATTTTATGATCGTTTAATTGCATGTTTATTTTTTCTTCACTATTTAAATTAATATTTACTATAGCATACTTTTTAATTTGCATTGCTAATTCCAATAATTGGTGATTTTTTTTAAAGAAAAATTATGTCATTTATTGTGGACCGATAAAAAAAAATTCCATCTTTGAGTTTTAAACATTGGGCTTCTGTAGATTGTAGGATTTTACGATTTTGTGTAATTTATAGTTTAGTTTTTCTTTTCGAATTACTTCGATTTTGTTCTGAATATTTTAGTTTTTCTTTCCATTTATCAAAACTTTAATAATAATTTGAGAAAGCTATCTTTTTTTAGATAAATATGAATTTCAATTAGTAAAAAGTTAATTAAAACATTTACTGACTCCAATCAAAATATTATATTTTACATAATATTACAGATGCAGATCATTCATGGTGTTACTAGATTATAAGCTTCAAAATTATATATCACTGTTAGGCATCGTTGGATAATGCCGTGAAACAATTACAAGACATTTTGTGATTATGAATTAAAGTCTCCATTCAGAAACTTGGAATTTTTTCAGATTTCCAAAATGTAGGAGGTTTTGACCTTAAACAACCGACAAGAAGACATTACAAACTATACTTTGTATTCAATCCGACTGAACATATTACTACGAATAGCCTTTTTCCTCTAGTCAGGTTCGAATTCTGGCGGTGGCATGGATGTTTGTTAGTGGTTCGGAATCCACGTTAAACTATAGGTCCCGGTCTACTTAACCTAAGTGTGCATAAGATGATCATAGAGCGACCAACGAAACCAAACCAAACTAGTTAGTGTAGTGGACTCTTTGAAGAACACCCTGACTAACTTTGCGAGTGTTACAATTCCACTGGACAGAATTTAACCAATGACCAGTTAATCATGAGTCCAACATTAAAAATACATAAAAAGTTTTTAAATATCTGTCATTATATTAGTCTATATATCTATACGATACTAATATAAATTTATTATATTAATTAATTTAATTTTATAAGTTTACGTAAAAAATCCATTTTTTAACTAACTAGCAATTTTTAACTAATTTAATAACAAATTATAAATCAAAAATTTTCCTAATTATTAAATAAACGGCTTTAACACTCTTTTTCTACCCAGATCCTTAATTTTTTTGCTTTTGAAAACGTTAAGGTCTTATTAAAAAGAGCGACCCGAGTTAAGTAATTAGATGATATGGAAGTTCGGAAAGTCGGAAGTATTTAGCGTCGGGAAAATTATCATTTAGCGCTAGTTGCTAGTTAAAACAGCTGGTGAAGGAAAATGGCGATAAAAGTTCCAATTTTTTTTTTTTTTTTTTTTTTTGTATACGTAAAGCAGACGGCTGTGCTTGGAAAGTTTTATCTTTAAGCTAAATAATTAGCATATCGATCGATTGTGTATTAAAAATTTTGCTAATTTGAGCAACAATAACTCACTAAATGAAATGAATTAAATATAAAATAATTGTCTCATGCTCTATTAATTTGTAGAATTTTATTCTTTATTAGCTTGGTCAGTTATTTTAAAACACAAAATAATTCTTTAGCGTTTACAATTTCTTAAAAAATATTTAATAATAATTTTTATATTTCTGTGATGAAAAAATTAATTACTCAGCTGAAAACTGTTCACAGACACTTTTAAATTGGTGCGAAAATAATTTATTTAAAAATGGTGTACAAAATAAATAAATTTCCATATTGTATAGAAACTAATTTTTTTATCTACATTATAATATAAAACAACATATTTTTTTTTTCATAATATTCAATGTAGAGGCCTTGAGCTCTTTCATATAGCATAAAAATATCGTTTGTTAATCTTTTGTTTAAATTAATATCTGCTATCACATTATTGTTAATTTTGAATTGAATGTGATGCAATTCGTTTAACACAATTCTAAAAACACAACTTTCCGGAGATTTTGGTAACAAATATAGGTGATGTCAACAAAATAGAATAATTCATGATTTTTTTTAAAGAAAAATTATATCATTTATTGTGGACAGATAAAAAAAAATCCATCTTTGAGTTTTATACATTGGGCTTCTGTAAATATGGACCAACAGTACTGAAAACTCTGAAATTATTGTTCCTACGATTTTGTACGAAATTATAGTTGTGTCATTTATAGTTGAGTTTTTCTTTTCGATTGCAATTATCAGTTATTTAATAAAATTTGAAAACGCTATCCTTTTTGAGATAAATGTGAATTTCAATTAGTAGAAAATTCACTGGAAAACTTACTGACTTCATTCATAATATAATAGATGCAGCTTATTCATTGTGTTGCTAGATTATAAGCTTCAGAATTATATACCACTCTTAAGCATCTGCCATGAAAAATCACTAGAATTTCTTGTGATTATAAATTAAAGTTTCCATTCAGAAGCAAAAATGACTTGTAGGAAATTTTTTTTATTTTTTGGAATATAGGAAAATTTGCACTAAGAAATCCTCTTACGCGCGATACCTTGTTTACACTATGAATTATCATGTTACTACGAGTAGACGTTTTCTTCTAGTCAGTGCATTGGAATCTTTGAAGAGTATCTTGAGAAGCGCTGAATCTGTTACAATTTTGATAGACAGAATTTGACCAATGACCAATTAACCATTAAAAATATGTAAAAAACTTTTCAAATATCTTTCAATATATTATTCTATGTATCAATATATTATCTGTCTATATATCAATATATTAGTTATATAAACTTATTAAATTAATTAATTTAATTCTTTAAGTGTACTTAAAAACAAAAAATTCATTTTTTAATCAATTTTTAATCAATTTAATGAAAAATATAAATCAAAAATATTTCTGATTATTAAATGAACGGCTGTTATAATCTTTTCTTGCACATATCCTTAATTTTTTCTCTTTGAAAAACGTTTAGGTTTTATTAAAAAGAGCGTTTCCGAGTTAAGTAATTAGATGATATGGAAGTTCGAAAAGTCGGAAGTATTTAGCGTCGTGGAAATTATCACTTAGCGCCAGTTGAAACAGCTGGTGAAAGAAAAGAGCGATAAAAGTTTCAATTTTTTTTAGTATACGTAAAGCAGACGGCTGTGTTTGGAAAGTTTTATCTTTAAACTAAATAATTAGCATATCGATCGATTGTGTATTAAAAATGCTGCTAATGTGGGTAACATTAACTGAATAATTGAAATGAATTAAATACGAAATAATTGTCTCATGCTCTATTAGTTTGCAGAATTTTATTCTTTATTAGCTTGGTCAGTTATTTTAAAATACAAGAGAAGTCTTTAATTTTTATAGTTTCTTAAAATTTCTGCCATGAAAAAATTAATTACTCAGCTGAAAACTGTATCACAGACACTTTTAAATTTATGCGAAAATATTATTTTAAAAAAGGATTTATTAAACAAATAAATTCCCGTATTGTATAGAAACTAACTTTTTTATCTACGATATAATATAAGATATTACATATTTTTTTCATAATATTCAATGTAGAGGCCTTGAATTATTTCATATAGCATAAAAATATCTTTTGTTTGACAACAAAAGATATTTAATAAGTGACTGATAAAGATAAAGTGACATTTTATTAATTACATTTTTAATATTTATATGACTAAAGGCAGATTCTTAACAATGGCTCTAAGATTATAAATAGAAAAATTCAATGCCATTTTTTTAATTAAAAAAATTCTAAAATTTCCATTCAGTATTAAAAAAATGCTTAAAGTATTGCTTAAAAAGTGTCTTTTTATCTTGAATGATTTCATGGCTCAGTTACCCCAGACTCTCAGGACTTCTTTTGCCTATAAGATCAAACTCAAGATTCCGCTTAAAAATATTTTTAAATGAAAAATAAACCAAATATATTATAAAAAATTGAACAGAAAAGATGGAGTTATAGTACACGAGCTTTACAATAGATAGCTTTATAATAAAGTTATCTATTGTAAAGCTCGTCTATCTATTGTAAAGCTATCTATTCACGTGCTTTATAATAAAGTACAGCATTTATCAAATGTTATTATTAAAAACTTGCCAATAAAAATCTGATAATTGTTTTTCTTGAATATACACTGAAGTGACAAAAGTCATGGGATAGCAATATGCAAATTTTCAGATGGCAGTAGCATCGCGTAGAACAGGTATAAACGCGCAGTACTTTCGCAGCGCTTTCATTTCTGTTCAAGTTATTCATGTGAAGAGGTTTTGACGTGATGATGACCGCACGACGGGAATTAACAGACTTTGAACGCGGAATGTTAGTTGGAGCTAGACGCATGGGTCATGCCATTTCGGAAATCGTTAGGGAATTCAACATTCCCAGATCCACTGTGTGAAGAGTGTGCCGAGAGTATGAAATTTCAGGCATAACATCCCACCATGGACAGCGCAGTGGTCGACCGCCTGCACTTAACGACCGAGACCGGCGACGTCTGCAAAGAGTCGTAAATTCTAACAGACAAGCAACACTGCGTCAAATAACCGCAGAAATCAATGTGGAACGAACAAGGGACTTGTCTGTTAGAACTGTGCGGAGAAATTTGGCTTTCTTGGGCTATTCCAGCAGAAGACCGACTCGAGTGCCTTTACTGACAGAACGATATCGCTTGCAGCGACTCTCGTGGGCACGTGAACATATCGGTTGGTTCCTAGATGAATGGAAAACCGTGGCCTGGTCCGATGAGTCACGATTTCAGTTGGTAAGAGCTGATGGTAGGGTTCGAGTGTGGCGCAGACCCCACGAAGCCATGGACCCAAACTGTCAGCAAGGCACTGTTCAAGCTGGTGGTGGCTCCGTAATGGTGTGGGCTGTTTTTTCATGGCATGGACTTGGTCCTCTGGTGCGACTGGACCGAACATTGACTGGAAATGCTTATGTTCAGCTACTTGGAGATCACTTGCAGCCATTCATGGACTTCATGTACCCAAACAACGATGGGATTTTTATGGATGACAATGCGCCATGTCACCGGGCCACAACTGTTCGCGATTAGTTTGAAGAACATTCTGGATAATTCCAACGAATGATCTGGCCACCTAGATCGCCCGACATGAATCCCATCGAGCATTTATGGGACATCATCAAGAGGTCTGTTCGTGCCCAAAATCCTGCACCATCAACGCTTTCACAATTATGGACGTCTATCGAGACAGCATGGCTCAATATTCCTGCAGAAGACTTCCAACGACTTGTTGAGTCCATGCCACGTCGAGTTGCTGCACTTCGCCGGGCGAAAGGAGGGCCGACACAATATTAAGAGGTATCCCATGACTTTTGTCACTTCAGTGTAAACTACTATAACACATACAAGATCATGTTATTTGTACTGATCGTAGATGTAATAAATCATTTATTCAGATGAAGAATGTAACATTTAAATAAAAGTCCATATCCATTAAGGTAATAATAATATTTTCCCCTTCGCACCATTGCTACCTTCCGATGCGAGTTCCTGGGATTACAGTTAAGAATCTAAATATTATGCATGTTGTCGTATATTTTACAAGCAATGAATTATACGTTATGACTTTTAGCTTTGTACTAAAATAAAAAAGCTTTTAGCTTTTTACTAAACTTTTTATTTTATCTTGCAACAACACAAGATTTGCAATAAAGCCTAAGACTAGAATTTCTTCCAGTAAGGTTTTTTTTTCTTTTTTTAACAGGAACAAAAAAATTATTATTTGTAAAGGGTGATATTTTTATTCATAATATATAAAATTAAAACATCAGTTAAGTAAAATTAATTTTATTTATAGTTTGTTCTGGAGTTAATCGTAATTTTAAATGTACAAAATTACTTTTAGAATAAAAGCACAAAAACTTTTTAATATTCTTATAAATTAAAATTCACGATGTTAATCGAATAAAATGAATAAAACATCACAATTTTAGAATAATTTTAGGCAACTAAAAATAAATATTCATTTTAAAACGACATAAAAATGCAACTAAAGAAATACCAAAACTTAATACCAAACTTTAATACTTATATAAAAATGTAGTTCTTACTTTAAATATTTATTAATTATTTTAAAAATTAAGAATCTTATTGTAATTAAAATATTTTCAAGTGATTTGTTGCTGTTATTTTCTTGTATCTCGTAATTATTTGAGAGTGTTAGACAAACTGCTATCTATGTTATCAAAGAAATCTCAAAATTGAATAAATAAGAAATGCATAGAAAATGAGGTTAAACTTTACATTTAATTGAAATAACAAATTACATGAAAATTAACTGAAATCGTCTGGAAGCTTTACCTTTAAATTTTAAATACATTTTTTTGTAATTTGTTTTTTTCCGGATAATGTGCGTGTATGAATCATCACAACACAAGCAACAGGAAAAATCAAACTTCTATATTTGAAATATACTCACCACAAAAAAGACACATAATTCTTGTAAGAAGTTTAATTTTAACTATAAAAATTTATTTGTTCCTTAAATTCCCAATTTTCAGAAAACTAATTATTTTTTAGGTCGCTTAAAATAACCAATATATATTACAGTAACCAAGATACATTTGAGTAATTAAGATTCATTATAACCAAGTTAACTAATTCATTGAACATTAAATTTTTAATGTTTTACTAGCATGCTTAAGTGCTTTATATGCAAAAATAAATCTCTTTCAAACCATTTAAAATACGCGTCCTACAAAGAAAATTCTCCGACGAAGCTGGCGTGTAGTTTAAAGCGTAATGGTATATGCTGCATTTTCTTTTTGCCTCGCAGAAATAAACAGCTCAAGTGGGAATTTTACTTGTGTAAGAATTACAGCAGGTGAGGACCCAAGGCTTACCGTGAACTCCAATTTCCCATCCGAAATTAAGGTGATATTCTTTTTTCACTAAAATGAGAAAAGGAACATTTTTGGATTTCAAATGCCACTTCTCCACATATATAGCAAATTTAACGCACTTACTTTAACTGAAACACAAATTTACTACAAGTATCATACAAAGCACCACGTACTACTGTGCCCAAAAAGTAAGAAAAATTATGTTTTTTTCAAAAACTCTTTATTTATTCTTCCAAATTTAATTCATCATCTTCAAAGTAATCCCCTCCGGACACAATTCACTTATGCCAACTTTTTTTCCAATCCTCAATGTATGCTAAACACTCAATGGCAGGAATGGCCTTCAAAGCGCTTGGTGATTCATGTTTCACAAGAACACCATCAACAGCGTGGTGATTCATTCAGTTCCAAATGGTGTCATTTGAGTTTAGGGAATAGTCAGAAGTCGCACGGTGTGAATACGGGGGTTGTGGAACGATATGGGCTTCATTTTTGGCGAAAATGTCAGGAAGAATCAATGCAGTGTGACCTGGCGCATTCAGTGTTTTCGGTACCAATCGAGATTTGACGCGTTTGAGGCCCAAAATAGAGTTGTCCGATCCTTTTGAAATTTCAACATTATCAGCAAGGTCTCTAATTGTAAATCGACTGTTTGCAAGCACCAAATCTTTAATTTTTTGGACGTGAGCTTCGTCGGTTGAGGTTGATGGTGAACGAGAGGGATCTTCGTCTTCAACGCTTTCTCTGCTATCTTTGAACTGTTTATACCACTTCTAAACATTTCTTTCCGATAAAGGAATACTCCCCGAATGCCTTTTGCAACATTTTATATGTTTCAGCAAACAAAAATTTAATGCAAGTTCTTTGCTCAATTAATTCAGACATTTCAAAAATTGCCGGAATCAGTTTCAGCGTCTCACAAAGCCAAGCTTAACTTTTTACTTTAAACAACCTATAAACCTTTTTAAAAAATTAATATCATAGGTATCACATTTTTAAATCTTACTTTTTCAAATATTTTATGTATTGAAACAGATATTAATAATTACACATTTCATGCATATTCAATAGAGACATAAATTTTACCACATTTTATTTTATAAGCATTGCGATATTATTTATAAATTATAATTCGTAATTTGTTATAAATGTTTACATAATCCCAGATTTCATGTTTCACATACATTTCAAAACACTTAGGAGACCCACAACCTCCGTAATTCCTAAAAAAGAGCCAACCGTCCATTTTTAATATTCTGTGCTGTACAAGAAAATTAATAAGAAATGACTATTTTAACGATTAAGAAAAATCGTGTGTTGCACCCTATAACATAAAAATTGTTACATTTATCGCAATGAGATAAATTAAATACATTCATTAACGCTGAAAATGGTTAATAACAGAGCATAAAACAAGTAAAGATATCTATTATTTAATGAAATCTATCACTTAAAAATTGAAATTTTTATGATTAACGTAATGTGGAAATAAGGAATATTACTTTAAAATTATAAGCTTAAAAGTATAAGTGATCTATAAAATCAAGCTAATAATTTGATGAACACCTGCATTTCCTTTCCATATAATTCAATGAATTTCAGTTTAAAAAATTATAAAACAGGAAAATATTTGCAGTACATTTGGGATGAACTAACTTAGTTTATCATGCCCCCCTTTTTCTTAAAACATTTGTTTGATTTAAAAAATGTCAAAATAAAAAATAAAAATAAATAAACAAATAAAATAGTAGTTCAAAATCAGTCCTGCTATTATCGTGATACGAGTTAAATCAGAAATATGTAAATAAATTTTGTAACTTGCTTTTTATAGAAACATATTATCTAAATTTAAAAAGAAAACTCATTGCTTTTCTCCATGTTATCTATTAAAAATCAATAAAAATATGCATATATATATATAAAGTAGAGTTTCCCAAAGGCTGCGCAAGGGTGCACTGGTGGGCTCCAGAAATTTCCAGGTGCGCCCTGTGGTATTTTATAGAAATATGTGCACCGATATAAAACTAAACCGCTAAAACCGCTAACAGAAATAAACCGATTTATTTACTAACCGAGTTTTTCTTATATGATTAATAATTACTTCAAACATGTTTTTCCTTTTCAAATTAACTTAAAAGTTTCGAATACGTAGTTGCCACATTACACTGCATTTTGCTAAGATTTACCGTTTGCATTTCTAAGACATAATTCATTAAATAATAAAAAAAACCATTTAGGTGCATTTTTTACAAGAATCTCAACGCTTTTTCTACTAATCTTCAACAAATGTCATTAAAAAGCCATCTTCACGTACAAATGCTGATGGGGTTTTTTCCTTCTTTTTTTAATTTGAGGAAACAATTTTGATTTTTTTGTTTTTTCTGTAACATTTAAGGACACCCTACTCAACATCAGAAAAAGAAAAAAAAACATTAAACACGCCTGTTTCTCATCTATGTTCTGAAATATATTATCAGGAATAATTTAGGAGACAAACGATGCAGTAATCTGAAAATACAACTTACGTTTGACTTAAAATAATTCATTTTTTTCAGAAGTAAACTTTTTTTTAAAAAATATTTTGATTAGTTATCGGATTTTTTTTATTGTTAAAAATTTACTTTTCCAACATTTTTTTTTTTTTTTTTTTTTTTTTTCCTTTTGCCTTTTAAAATAACATTTTTAAATTAGCAGATGGCAATTTTCAAAGAGGAGATGGAAAGTGAAGTTATTTCGAGCACTTTTATAAATAAATAGGAAAATTAATGTTAAATTTATGAATGGTAAATAAAAAGTTTTCTTTTAGAAATATAATAGTTGCACAAAGACTAGTTAATCAATGGATAGGCAGCCTCAGAAAGATTAATAATTTTTCGTTTTAAATCAGAATAAATGTTTTAATATTCATTTAGATTGTACATGTTTACTCAATTTTAGAGGTTGCTATCATTACTGAACTGAAAGAATTTTTCCGAATTTCTCATTCTATTAAAGAATATTACACAAAATATTTTGTGATTTTATTACAGATACAGACTTATATCAGAATGGCTTAAATAAATAATAAATTATTTAAAAATTGTAGCATTACGATATTTTCAGTGTTTCTTATATAAACTAATTAATTTCATTTATGCTTTTTCATTCACTTCACTTGAAAATTATATATATTTTCAGCATATATATACATATAAGGTTTGTTGCTAATATCTTAATATATATTGCTTATTTTGTACACTTGTACAAAATGTGCAAGATTAGTTATCAAAATTCAGTATAAGATGAATTTTATTACTCTTCTATTATTATAATAATTATTTAGTTACTTCTATTATTATAATAATTATTTAATTATTTCTATTAATTATAACAATTATTTTTTACACTAACTGTTTGTATATTAAGAATTATCACTATTGTTTTTTATCTTTAGAAAACTTCTCATTTCATGAGATAGATTTTATTTTTTATAATTTTGATTCTGGCAGAAATGTGCAAATGAAATTTTTTAAAAAATCCAAAATGAATAAACCAAGACAAAATGAATTAAAAAAAAAAAATATTTGATAATATTTCTTCAACTATTTTAAGGTTATTGAATTGTTATTTTATTCCTGTTTTAAATGAAAGAAATCAAGTTGTTAAAGACAATATTGTTGAAAACGATAATAAATGATTTTTTTTTTTTTCAATTCCCTACTAAGCAATATCATTTTTTTCTATATTTGAATGTCATAAATATCTGAACGAGTAACTTTAAAAATAAATTATATCTGCTTTTAAATATAAAAATAAGTTTACAAGTTTTATTTTGGTTGTAGTACGTACACATTAAAAAAAATCTACCTCTTATAACATTAATTGAAGAAGTTGTCACCTCACTAATAAATCATGAATTCAATTGCAGATGTGTAAGTATCCATTCATGTTTTGATAAATGACTGTGCGGAACCAAACGAAATAAATAAAGCACTTGTAAAAAGATCACTGACATAAAGAAAACTAAAACACATCCACCATCGAAATTCAATGTTTTATGGAGCATCCAAATCCATATTCCGGATCACAAATTTTCAGAAAACTTTTCCAGATATTTGTTTATATGCATTTCTTTCTTTTAGGCGAATCAATAGAAGTTGATTTAAAACGTTTCATGCACGCACTATTTGATGTTTTGAATTCTTTCGAAGGAAAAAAATTCGCTATTTTATTTGTGTGGAGCTGTAATGCATGCAATGAATAACTTCAATCCGTCTTTATTAGGATCCAAAAATCAAATGTTTCTTAAATAACCCATTCAATTAACGACAATCTTTCATCGACAATTGTCAATCAATTAACGTTAATCAATCGATTAACATTTTCTTCTGAATAACAAAATGAAACCTTTTTGTATTTGTAGGCTTGAATACTTCATGTCATGTACAACTTTAGTTTTTAAATTCATAGGATTTTTTCTGCTACTGTTAATAATTTGTTTTATATTTCATCTAAAATATCCAATGAATCCTATGAGTATTTTGGAACTATTTATATACGTGAAAAAAATCATATTTATTTTAAGCTTAATCAAACCCTTCTATATTGTATAAGGTTTTCTTAATTTAGTTTATTTCGTATATATTGCTCTTTTAAATTAAAATTATGATATGTGTAATCGAATTAATGCCGATCACAACTGTTAATCCATTATTTTTTTAATAGTTCAGTTATGCTCTACAGGTGTTCTCTAAAATTTATTTCCTACATTTTAAAAAGTTCAAGCCCTTAAGAAAGAAAAGCTTCGTGTCAGATAATATTTCAAAACATATAAAAACCAGAACATTATCAACATTTTCATAGAACCACATCTATCATACTGCGAATAGAAAGCTGTTAATTAATGTAAGATGTATTTATTTTCAAAATAACAATATATTTTGTGATGTATTGTTATCGGAAATACTATTCTACATTTTTTTTCCTATTAATAGATTATTTACAGATAGTTAAAGGGAAATATTACAGATTCTATTTTTGTAAACAATGCAATGTTTTCATAAATATATTTCATGAGGATCATATTTTATAAGAAGCACATTTCTTCTTTCAGCTATAAAATGACCAAAACACTGAATCCGGTAAAGTGTTATAATTCTGAAAATTAATTAATAATAGTCGATTTTAAGAAATAGAAATGTTGCTGCATTGATAAATTAATTATAAATTAATGGATAAATGATAAATATAAAAATTATTTTTGTAAATAATTCATTACTTTTAATTGATTTTTTTCAGTGGGTAAATTGCTCAAAAGTTTGATGAAATAAAATATATTCCTTTACGTAACTGTCTGTGTCTGTTTTTTAAATTTAATTAATGATTTACAACTTTGAAATAGACAAATTTTATTTTTGTATAATAACATTTCGTAAAAACTATGCTTATATTTAATTGTAATTGCTTATATTAATCTACAAGATTTAAATTAAGACTATATAGATCATTCTTTAAGTTTATATATTTAAGACTATTTTATTATAGACAGCTTTAGAAATTAATAATTAAAAGTTAGAGCTCTTATTAATGTTTGTTTTAAAAGCTATTTAGTCATCACTTATAACTTCACGGAATTTTTAATACAATAAAATATGTAAATAAACAATACTTAATTAAAATTTACAATTATGAACACATAAAGAGATTTAAATGAAATAATTTCGCAAAATAAAATTTTAATTCTTAACCAAGAGAAAACTTATCAGATGTAGAATATTTAAAACGTGCTATGTCAAAAATTGTTAAATTGTTACAAAATTCAAAATTGTTTTTGAAAAAAAAATAGCTAAAATAATAGCTATTAAATGCTGATTTACATTCGGATTACATTCATTTTATTGTGTAAATAACGAACACAATAACTGTCCCAGAAATTAAACATTTGCAAGAATTCCGAATAGTAGAAACTTTAGAATGAACCAGCATTCACTTCAATACTAAATATAATTAAACTGCTACTCATTTGGTACCAAAGAATTCTGTATAGCCACAGCAAGTGAATTCAAGCATTGCTTTTGTTTTGTTGAAGTGCAACCGAAAGCCATTGATTAAATTCCAGCAGTTTTAAACGGGTAATCACATCGCTAACACATGACGAATGCATTTGATAAATAGATTTTGTAAAATTTTATCGTTTCCTTTCACCAGCGTTAGCTATCTGGACTATCCTGGAGAGTTCTGTACAGATTTGAAATCTTATTTATACAGATTCGCAATTTACCTAAATCAGATTCTTAATATGCAATTACAAAAAAAAATTTTCCTTACATAAAACGGAATTAGAATTATCAAAAAAAGGAAAAAGCATAGAATTAGTAAATCTAGTTATTGTTATTAAACAGAATAACAAAAAGATAATTGAAAATATATTTATTACAATAGTTATTAAATATAAAAAACTTTAAAAAGGTTATATATGAGAAGTAAATAAAGGCTGTTACTAAGTTAGTAATTCTATACTGAAAATGTACTTAATTTGCCACGCAAATATGGAAGTAAACAAATGTTAAATGCAAGTAAGAATGCAAAATCGCGGCGTCTCGCAAATATAACAAATGTTATTTGAACTTTGATTTCACGTGAACCCAATATAAAATCATCCTTTGCCACTATGTTCAGTAGATTAATGTAAAATGGCAAATGAATCATTACTTCTTGGTAAATGGAGTAAATATTTTAAAACTACTGACTCTAATTTGAAAGATAAATGTATCAGATTATTCAGGAGATTGTCTGAGTAGCAAAAAAAAAATGCGGTGAAATCTTTTTAAAGTATAACGACTATTTCTGATGAAGCTCAAATCCCTTTGTTTTTTGTTTTTTTCGTATTGATTTTCTTTTTAATATTATCAAGAATCAGAACTGCTATGGAAGCTCATTTTTTAAGTGAGTCACTTATTTTAACTGCATGCAAAAAAATGGTAATGATAATGGTAGGAAACGAAACAACAAGAAAATAACAATAACAATACTGCCAACGATACAGTTAATAGGCGTACTATAGAAACATATACTTATATCGATAAAAATGTATGCATTAATAAGTTTCTGTATTCGAATCTTACATGATAATTTCAAAATAATGAAGTAAATATCTCAAATTATACTACTCAAACTCCAAAACCAAATATACTGTAATGAAAATCATTTAAAAATTTTCTGTTCTCACATGATTTTCAAAATTTCTTAATCTACAGCTGAATTGTCTTTTATGAAAATTTTTAATTTTAAAACAAACGAAGTTAACAACATTTTTCTAATAAAATTAAAATTCTTGTCATAGGATACAACAAATTGACACCATTTCAGTAAAAATAATATAATATGCAATTTATCGTTTTGTAAATTTTTATTACTATTATGTTATTAACTTTATCACTATTATATTATTAATACATATGCCACTATTATCTTTTAATGGTATGGAAATACTGTTAATAATTTTAAATGAATTGATGACTGAATTAAATTTTAAAATCAATTAATCAATTAATTTTAAATTTGAATGAACTAATTAATTAAATTTTATTTTTAAGGCTAGATTTTTTTCTTTTGTATGTTTTTTTTTAATTCTTCTAATATCATTTCTTTATAGATCAATATAAAATAATATATATATATAATATAAAATATATAATAATATATTATATAAATATATAATAATATATATAATAAAATAAATATATTTATTTATGTAAATATATTTATTTGTTCAATATAAATCTAAATTAAAATAGTCTATAATTTAAGTATCAAAGTACAATTTTACATAAATTGTACAATGCTATTTTCTTAGTAAACATAATTTCATACATTTTTAATTACTGATATGGTTCTCCTTAAAAACATCATTCCACTGGATATAGAAATCACATTTAAAAAAATCGTTGAATTTAATTTTTTGCAGATATTAATTTATAGCCAACATTTAATAAAAATGTCTTATTATCAAAGAGTAGAAAAGGTATTTTTAAAAACTATTCAGCTGGATTTTATTAACAGCATTGAGTTGAAAATACATTTTATAGAAAATGTAACTATTTTGCAGTTGCAATCTCTTTAGAGATTTCAATACCTCTAATTACCATTGAAAGAGGAATGATAAATAAAATATAACTATCCATTAAGGAATAAATAGATAGAGATAAAGATAAAATTTGCTGATTAGCTGAATATTTATAAAGAATTTACTGTAAGATTATTATTGTAAATTTAATTCGAATAATTTTATTTTATTTTATATCTTATTTAAGTTTTATTACCACTTCTCCCAATAGAAATATGAATCAAAATCTTCTTACCACGAATTGCTTCTTCTACTCACGAATATCATTGGTTACGAAATAGTCTGAGAGATATGGGAATTAAACAAATATTTTGTTTCTTAATGGGGAGATATACATAGAAACACAACCAAATATATTATTAACTAACTTATACGAGAAAATTATCATTCCTTATGAAACAAAACGGAAGTTATTCATTACATCATAATTAACTTCAATTTTATCACCGAGTCGCAGTCTTTGATGTCCAATCTGTTTGCATGCTTCGCTAATTAAATTAATAAAGCATGTACTTAAAGGGGTTCATAAGTCTATAAGTAACGGTAGAAATCGAATGCTTTTATCGAATCACTGACAAATTTCCTCAACAATGGTGGGCTTAAGAGAAGCTGGGCTCAATGAAATGCGATATATGGTATCAATTTTCAGTTAATCAGTTACATACCACAGTCTTATGTAACAGCAGGTTTAATTATTACAAGTAACTGTAGCTTTGAAGAGATTTTGGATGGTAATTGCTAATTAGATAGTATTAGGATTTCCATTAGCCTTTATTGTATTTCATAGCTCTACTGTAAACAGAATTTAATCATATGCAAATTTAGAAACTTTAAGTTAGAATGTTTCACTGAGAAAATTAGATCTATTTGTGAAAGGTATATAAATTTTTAATAATAGACATTATTTTTATAATGTGGTTTACAATTAATCTGTCACATAAAATTACCTTAGAAATTTTTCTTCACCTTTAAATTGAATATAAAACTAAAAATAGATTTTAAAGTGTATGATTTTGTTTAATATAAAATGCACTATTTTATGACAGCAGTTGGTGTTTCTGTGACGATAGGTGTAAATTTTATAATATCCAAAGGAAAAAAAAAGAAAAACCCACCATATTTAGTGTAAACATTATATTTTCTTATTGGGTACTGCTCACTTTAACTCTATTGCGACTGCTGGATATTAATAATTGTTCTTTTGCTATAATATGATTAAACTGAATTGTTCTAAACAAAAGATAAAAATATTGCCAAATTTGGTAATGTTGGCGGAGGACGTATATAATATAATGCAAACATCGCCTGTTCTTCAGGTTGTTATAATTATTTCACTCATGTTATATAAATATGAGAGTTAAAGGAGTTGCAAAGAAATTACACAATTATTATTTATAACAGATTTTAAATGTTATTAATTCATCAGGAAGATTTCTCAAAATACAATTTTCATAAATTGCTGGTATTGGGCATAATACAAAAAATAAATAAATAAAATAAAATAAATAAATATCAAATTTTTCTATAATTAAAGTGGCAATTCTAATGACAAAACACTGATGCAGCTATAAATAATTCAGCATGCTCTCAATATGGTGTGTTTAATGGTTGTGTGAATGTCAAACAATATTAAATATGCACATGAATGTAGAATAATCTAGTTGAATAATAGCATAATCTAGCACAGGGATCTCCAAACTACGGCCCGTCAGTGTCATCAATCCGGCCCGAATAATTTATCCGAATAATTTATTGTTGCTGTAATAAGTTGGATAAAAAAAAACACAGAATGATAATAACTCGGTTTTATTGACTTGCTAGGTAAAGCTTAATGACAAGCATAATACGCAAAAAATTTGACTTAAGCATACAACTAACAAATAATTGAAATGAATCCCACTAACATTATAAACTAGTAAACATCCCGCGGTTATCCTCGGTAGTTATGTTGGGGTAAAGAGTATCGCATATGTATGTATATAGATGTTAGGAATGTATATATCCTGAATCAAACATATGATTTTTATCCTGAAAATCCCTCAGAAACGGAACAGCAAAATTAACGCGAATGAAACCGCGGGGTATCCACTTGCAAAAAAATACTCATGGCATTTATGTAATTGTGATTTTTCACTGACAACAGTTTGTAGTTAGCAAGCGTATGCTCGCTCAGAGCGCGTACTCCGCGATTAGCCTAGAAATTGTAGATAATGGCAGAAAAATTAAAACGGTTTTGGCTCTTGGTACTTATTGGAGTAAACAGTATTGCCCTAAGACTGGAAAGTTTGGAGACCCCTTATCTAGCATGAATGCAAAAAAAATAGTTAAAATGCAATGGAAATAATTTTAAAATCTTCGCATTATGTTTGATTGTGTGTTCTTTTTTTAAATAAATTTGAACTTTTCTGTTTAAAAAGTTGACATATACGAATAGTATGTTTTAGGTTCTGAAAGAGAAATTTACATTCTTGTACTTGTAGATACGTTATAGGTTTCATGCAAGTATTTTTAACTTTAACAGCATGCAAAGTTTCTTAAAGAATGAATATGTAAATAAAAAATGAATTATTTATTAATTTTATCAAATACTTTAACAATTACTTGTACTTTAAGTATCTATGAAAAAATAATTGAATTATGTCGAAGGACTTTCCTATCAGCATATTAGAATTGATATAATTTTACACGAAATAGGGCTCTTGCATAATTTAAAGATATTAATATTGAATAACATTCTAATTGATAATTTCATTATGAAATATTTATATTTTATCATAAAATAATGATCAAGATGAAAATTTATTAAAACCTGGTTATTTACTTGCATTTAAAACGTATATTTTTGTTTAATTTTAAGGCTGTCATTCGATTCATTTCCAAAAAAAAAAAAAAAAAAAAAAAAATTAGATGTTTAAATTTTTTATTTATAATTTTATTTCGTTAACGATTGTTTATAATTGTTAATGCAATTGTTTAAAAACAAAACTTCTTTTTATTTATTTTTTAGAATAAAAAAATTATAATCATTTTAAAAATATTTGATGCTGTGTTAAAATAATTAATTTGTTATAGAATTATTAAATAACTTGTGACAAAATTTATTAATATAAAACTATTCCGATATTTATTAAACAGAACTGCTGGATTTTTTTAAGTTAAGCCTGTTTTTTGAAATTAATATAAATTTCAAAAAAAGTTTAAATTGGTCAATTTAATTATTAATATCTGATATTACATACTTCATACCATATTTCGTCAATATTTAATAAATATTTTGGTGTTTTTTTATAAGGAAAAAAAATTGTTTCGTTAAAAATGTAATACAATTAGTACAACCAACGTAAAAAAATAGATCTGTCAACAATAAAATTATCAACCAATGTGTAAAAATAACTTATAAGCTACATTTCACACTTTAACACTTCAAAGATCTACTGATACAACGATGATGTGGAAATCTGGTAAGTCATATTATACACAGTCCAGTCACATTAATGTGACCACCACCTACTTTCGTGAAATAACCAATCACAAAAGGCAGGTGGCAGCATATTGCAGTGGAGTGTATATAATGAATTCCACTTAATACCACTTAAATACCACTTAATACCACATTCCACACTCCATTTAAAGCCACAATATACAAGAATGTATATTCTGCCTTTTGATAGGTGGTCACATTAATGTGACTGGACTCTGTATTATCAAAATAGGATCTTACTGTGAAGAAACGCTGTCTTATAAGAAAATAGAACTTAATGTTGTAAAGCACAATAAATGAAAATTTGTCAAAAATGGCATTTTAATTTCATCTCTGGAAAATCATCAAAAAAAAGTAGTTAAAAGGATGAGTTTTCCAATCAAATCTTGGTTCATTTAGTAATGTCCATTAGTGCTTCATTGAACAATAAGAAGTGATGCTGGACAGCTGCACCTAAATCTTTCACCATCACTGAGCGATTGAAAACATAATTAAATGCAAACAATTAGAAGAAATAGAGGGATATTGAAAATGTGGAAATAATCACTCTGTTGATAGCATCATGCTCTCCAGTGTTTGGATAAAGTATTTTGTTTTTCAACGGTAATGCAAATGTGTCTCTGTTCAAAATGATGATGCATTTGCTTTGCACGACTAACACGTAACTATCTATTAAAAGGAATCTAAGCAGTAATGAAATTAACTAAATTTTTAATAATGCCAATGTTTAAAATACATAAATGTAGACTTCAACCGCTTCCAATAGATTCATCCCGGCCGAGTCCCCAATTTTTGTAGACTTCTCTACCAGTCTAACTATGGCCGAACTTTTGCAGTGGGTGTATAGGGGATTTGACAGACAAAATGAAGTAATTGAATGTTTCTTTGAATAAAGCCATTTAATTACATGCTATTATACAATGATATTTACATTAGTTATTAATTAAGTGGTAAACGTATTCTCTCGCTGCTTGACGTAGCCTGCCCCAGTCTCGCCTCCTCTCTCGTTGTCGGTCAGCGTTCTTCTCTTCTTTCTTCATCTACGGGTATCTGTCCCCTTCTCGTGGGGTCAGAGTTCAAAGTTGAATACTCCCCCACATTGTAAACAGGCTCTGTCAAAGACAAGCAACCGTGATGTGTCGCCGCCTGCTGATTACCACACAAACAAATCCTACATAAAATAAAATTAAGAATTATCTTTTCATTATATACTTGAGAAATATATATCTCTTATAAAAAATCTTTCAATGCAGCAATATAAGAAGACATTAAATAAAAAAAGTTAAAATTATACGGTACTGCTCTGGCTGTGGTTAAAGGCAAAAAACACAATTTTTTTTCTACGCCTATGTTAAAAATTGGTAAAAAAATTCATTACTCGATAATCTGGTGATGGTCATCTAAATATTAACTCATAAAATATATTGCATTGATTGTAAATGAATATTAGCATGTCCTCTGGGAAGCAAATATTATTAAATTATAAAATTACCGTGACAATGTTGTAAAATAATAATTTTTTATATATTTAATGAGGCAATTTTTGGTTTCCACATTAAAAACTTACAAATATAAGGATGCTATACAAGGATTCATGGCCAATATAATACATTTTAAGAATTCTTTTAAAAAATATGCACACGATATATTAATGAATTTCGATAATATATTCCAAATTAAATATTAAGAAATTGATTGAATTTTCACAGGCATGTTTCAATGAATGATTGAAAAATAACGGCCTTTCATTTAAGCTAAAATTAATGGAACAAAAAGTAAAAAACATTTAACCACCTCTCAAGTAAAAGTAGTGTAGAAAAAAATTGTATTATATAAAAGTATAAAAGTATATAAAGAATTATAAGAATAATCGCTAACGTCTTATAACAAATTTTTCATTACTCATGGTTACTATTTCATAAATTACATACATAAACAAAATGGTAAAAGAAGAAAAATAAATCTGTCCTCGAGGAATTTTAAAAATAATGCCAATAAATCTGAAATAAAGGTAAAGTTAAATCAAGTTAAACAACTATTGATAAATGAGGTATTTCCTTATAATCTAAAAAGAATTATTTATCGTTTGAAAGCAGTGATTATAGCGCACACCACTAATAAAAATCATTATTTCTTGTGCTCTAATACGACTATATATGCAAAGGGAACTAATTTGCTGTGTTTTGTTTCTGACGTATGTGGAGACATCAAATTATATCTCTCAATAATTTATACTCGAAATTTACCAGTCTTTACGAAACACAACGAGAGATATTCAATGCATCATTACCAATTTCATTTCCTTTATCGACTGGAACTCTGCAATGCCTAATCTATCGTTATGCTCCGCTGATTAAGTTGATGGAGCATATGCTTAAAGGAGCATACAAGCCAAGGATGCCCATTGAGCAGAAATTGTCGGTGCTTTTATTGTAGCCAAAACTAACTTTATCAACAATGGTGGTGCTTATAATATGCTTGTAAAATGAGAGACAATGGACGGTATAGCCATAGCCAGTCACATTGCTTAAATTTCTATAACAATAGGTTTAGTTATTACAAGTAATCATCGCTTTGAAAAGATTTTGTAAGGTAATTGCTAATTAGATTGTGCTAAGATTTCTTATCTGTTATTTCATATCTGTATTTATCTGTTATTGTATTTAATAACTATTCTATGACGGCATTTAATAATGTGGGTATTTAATGACGGCATTATGTCTTAACGTTAATGTCTTATTGTTAAAGAAGAATTTATCAATGATGACTAATATAAGAGAGGGCTATTTATGTCATGTATATTCCATGATTCAGATAGTAAGTATACTAGTGGGAAATAAATACAATCTTTGTGATAGTTTAAAATATTTTAAAACTAAATATAAATTTAAAAGATGGCCGTACAAAGTTTTGCAGACCTAAATCTCAAACCTAATAGCACTTACTTTTATTTAAATGAATATGGCAACCTTCTATATTTAAAGATATGAGGTATTTTTACTTTGGCAATGTGTAAAAACTATTAATATATTTTAAAAATATCATAAAAGAAATTTTGCAACAAATAAATTTTAGCATTATATTTTATTCTCAGTTTCTACATATAGAATTCAATTTATTTGTTGTTTTTATGTTGCAGTAATTTAACTAATTATGTATTATATTAAAATACGAAAAGAAAAGAAATTGTTCGAATTAAATTCATCACATTGTCACTAGTATATCATAATTAAATTTCGAGGTAAGTGGCTATAAGGCGATATAAATTTTTGGGTCTTTTTGATAGGTTCCTTGTTTTTTTTTAAATATGATGTCTAAATCTATTTTAAACTTCTAGTTTTGTAGATAATGTAAATCACAAAGGGTCAAAAGTCAAATTTTCCTATAAATATATATTGCATAAGAGGATGTCTCAAACATATATTACGTATGCAGCTGAAAATGATTTAGCACCTCCTCAATTCATGATAAATTGTTGTATGAAGATTCATTTGCTTGGAGACCGCATGTATCTGGTAGAAAAATGAACAGAGTCTGTGCTCTTCAAATTTAGTGGACATAATTTTGGGAATTTATTAAAAATGTTCGAAGAGTTTTGAATATTAACAATATGTAAACAAATTTTTGTAAATATGTATATTATTGTCAAAAAAACAGTATTTATCTAAATCTAAATTAAATTAATCTAAATATATTTATATTATTGTCTAGAGTTGATAAACTGGAAACATGTTTTATGTGCAGAAAGATAAGTTCCCTTTGTTGTTTTCAAGTTTAAAGTCAAGTTTGAATTTAAATGTTCTCGATTTTATATTTATATTCTGGGGTATGTTTGGAAAGTATTTGTCTAAAGCCCCGTTCAGATTAGAGCACATGAAGGAAGAATGGCTTTTGCAAACCCATTAAAAACCGGTTTGACCATGTTTGACTAGTTTCGTCCTCGCTTCAGCAAGAGTCGGTTTTTTAGCACATCAAAGGAAACCCATTTACTGTTTGCTGTCACTCACAACCAGAGATAACGTAGGTTGCTTTTCGCGGTCAGACGGAGATCCTCGCAGAAAAAAGCATCTCGCACTTTGTTTGTTCTCGTCTGGATAGGCATTTACACATATAAAGCATTGTTGACGTATAAGATTCCTTAATTTAGCAAGCTTTTTAAGTATTATGTATATAATTTTTTCAAGAATTTTTAATCGTATTATTGAAAATACCAACTGAAATCTTTTCATTAATAATGCTACTTTATTTTATAATAATCTCAAAATGAATTTCTTAGATTTTTTAATGAACTTTGAATTTGAAATTTAAAGCAGTGGACATTAATTTTAAAAACGAATTTTGTTTGTATTTCTAGAACGTAGGCTTTAATTATATTTTAAAATTGTTAAATATCTAATTTACAATTTTATTTGAACTTTATTTAATAATAATTAATAAAAAAAGATAAATACGATAGGAAGTTAACCTATAAATACTTTAGAGTAAATCAAACTATGCTAACAAAAAATCATTTTAATTTATTTATCTGCATAAATATGGTGCTTAACTGCTCCTATTAAACCTTGATAAAAATAAAGGAATGCAATTTCAATTTTAACAATGTAAGGTACTTTCAAAATACAATTTTCTTTATTTATTTTGTGTGACCTAGATTTTATGTAGAACTCCAATTTAACGGCAATACATTAGTTAAACTCCAAAAATTCTAATTGGTAAATGATAATTTTAGTAATTATATATTTTACGTTTAATAGACAGTTTACTTTAAAAATGTATTTGTGCAAAAATCTCACATTAACATATATAATACAATTTCAAAAGCAAGTTAAGTGTGTTTTATAATCATTCAAAAATAAATTCCGATAATTCAGTTGAATAAGAAAATGAAATTATCAATATCATATCACTCAACCTCGATTCCAGAAAAACTCATTTAATGAAAAATATATTCAAGTAAATAATCTATACAATCTGAGTAGTTTTTAAACTGAGAAATATTTAAAACTTTTATATTTTTCCAGGAATGTACTTGTTTCACAACGCAATAATTAAAAAAAATGGACACTTTGACTTTTCATTTATTGCAATAGTAACAAATTACTAACAGAAAAAACAGCAATTCCTCTGCAGAGACCAATACGCAATATTGATCACAATAAAGCGATTTGGAAACAACCTCAATTGGGTAGAAACAATATATATTGTGATTGAAAATACTTATTCCAAAGTGAAGAGCAAAATCAAGATTAATACTGTTGTTAAAATACAGAAATTTTGCATTTTAATTTTAAATTACTTGCTTTGTTTCCAACGGGAAAGATATTTTATCTTTCAAATTATATTATTTAACCACATAGTTAGAAAATACACACAATGTGCATTTGCAAATGAAAACTTTTTATTAAATTATTGTCGAATATAGTGTACGTTCATAAATATTATATATATATATATATAAATTGATATTCGAGTTCAACAATATCAGACAAACGCTATTACATGCATATCGGAATTTTTTTTAGTACTTCGTTAGATGTTACATTTTTTTTTCTTTTATTATCAATATTTATTGTTTTGTGTAATGTCATTTGGCGATAAATTTAGTGCTTTAAAATTTGATACAGGCTCATGCAGTAGATAACTTTTATGTATCACGAGGAATTTTAATGAATAACTAGATGTAAAAAATTGTCTTTTAAACTGGAAGGTAATTTTTTTTTTTTTTTTTGACAAAATTAAAAGAAAGTGATTACTAAAAAGTACTAATGTTTATTGAAATATAACAGCTGTAGTACTTTTATAGGTATGAATATATCAGAACAAATTTTATTTTTGATAACATTTAGAACATTTTTTAGAATAAAAAACATTTGCAATAAACTTTTTGCAGGGATATTAAAAAAAAATAATATTCACGCTTGGTGCACGTTAAAAAATGCTAAAACACTTTTCTTTTTTTTTTGTATTTTGTCAAAAACAATCCCTTTAAATTTATTATTATTATTATTATTATAGAAATGTCATTGGATTCGCAGAAAATTTATTAATATATTTTAAACTTATATAGTCCCATTTTATACATAAATAGTTTCACATTAAGAGAGAAACTATGTTCATCTCCATTAGAATAACTTATAGATATTGGATTGGCAGAAAGTTTAAGAATATATTTTAAACTTGTGCAATCCCATTTTTCACATAAATGGTATTCTACAAAGAGAAAAATGTGTTTATCTCCATTAGAATAACATATATCTAATAATTTGCCAAATTAGTATTATTGAATATAGTATTAAATTTTTATTATTGAATGTAGTATTAAATTATTATTATTGAATATAGTATTAAATTATTATTATTGAATATAGTATTAAATTATTATTATTGAATGTAGTATTAAATTATTATTATTGAATATAGTATTAAATTATTATTATTGAATATAGTATTAAATTATTATTATTGAATGTATTAAATTATTATTATTGAATATAGTATTAAATTATTACTATTGAATATAGTATTAAACTATTATTATTGAATATAGTATTAAATTATTATTATTGAAATATAGTTAATTAATATAGTAAATTATTATTATTGAAATATAGTCGAAAGTTATTATAGTAAAAATTACTTTCTTTCCATTATAGTATTATTTGAATTTCTTTGAAATTCTCTAGTTTCTTGTGTTCGAAATGCATTTTACTAAGATTTTCTGTTAAAAGTCAATAATTATAATGCCGTAGATATCAATAGAAAGATAATTTTCTAACCATCTCAGTAAATATATATATTTATTAATATAAAGCTGCTTATATGTAAACATTTAATAAGGTTTTAATGTATACAGATTGCAATTTCTCTTATTTCTTATTTATTATGGCAAATAAACAAACATAACCTGTTAATAATAATACATTAATAAACATGTTAATAATTTGAAATGATTAATTGAGAAAAAAAGTATGCCATTAAATTGTAATTACTGTTATTAATCATATACATTTGAGTCAGAAATTTAATGATTATT
The DNA here is from genome assembly GCA_021605075.1 of Caerostris darwini. NCBI lineage: Eukaryota > Metazoa > Arthropoda > Arachnida > Araneae > Araneidae > Caerostris > Caerostris darwini. The sequence goes on from BPLQ01007119.1 coordinate 115,327, forward strand.
AATTGCGGAAAGATTTTAACTAATTAAAGTTTTCAAAGTCTTCAAATGGCAAAAATTAGTAGTGTAAATAGATGAAAAATTAATATTATATAAAACAATTGGTTAGCGACTAACCGACATACATAATTTAAAGAATTAATTATTATTTATTAGTAAAATTTAAAAATATATTCTGAATTGCGAAAAAATATTCTTACTAATGAGACAATATTCTTACTATGTCTTACTAAGAGAAAAAAACAATTTTCATTTAATCTTAGGATTAAAATTCAGATAAGCAAAATATTTTGTTAGATACAAATAAAATTAAACATTTTGACTTTTTGTATTTCTCTGATTTATCTAGTATACTAAAAAGCTCCGATGAAGAAATTATTATTGAAAATTTTTCAAACTGTCATCTATTAGATCTTAAGAGTTTCATACTAATTTAACTGTATTATCAACACTTATTAAAGTGTAGTTTTTGTTAAATAATTCACATAATTAATATACAATCCATTAAAATAATCTAACAATCATGAAGTAAAATTTATCTTTAAGTTCAGGACTGCGGCTGTCTAGCAAAAATAATATAACTACTACAACTTTTTGAAACTGACAGAACAATTATTTACCGAAGCGTTTCAAACACTGCTTAAAATTCAACTTAAACTTCGTAAGGGGCCTGATAAATAAAACCAGAAAAGTTTCAGAAATTTACATTCGGGATTAAGTGGATTAGTTTCCGTCTTGAAGTAAGCTATAAATTGTTTTCAAGAATAGAAAATGCGTTTGTTCGAAGAATTCATTCAAATGTGTTCTTAATGTAATAGAACTATAAAATCAATTTTATTATGATTTCCCATTGTAAAATATTTTATGCGTGAGCACAAATTGTAAATGCAGCTACCGACATAAAATTCAAATATTTGATTAAATAAAATTTAATTAAAATATACAAAACAATATACTAGATTTGTTTACATTTACAGTTAACTTTTCTGATGAAAATTTAATATCATCATAGCTGATCTAGTTGTCTACCAAGCTAATTTGAAATTTTTACAAATTTACATTGTTTGAGGATAAAAAATAAATATTTTTAAAATATTTTCAAATACAAATCATTCTCATACTTCGAATCTGTAAATATCATTTTATAATAGAAAAAAACACTCCCGCTACACTCCATTCTAATTCTATATCTTAAATTATTTACTTATTTTTTATTTCAAGATATCACAATCAAGTTTTACTTTTAAATACACACTTACATATATATATATATATATATATATATATATAATTAAATGTCATGAGCTCCAAATGCAAATCAAAATATTGTTTATGCTTAATTATAGTTAATTTAATTAATATATGAAATGAAAAAAAACTTTTCAGAACTTGTCAAAATACCATTCAAATATACAGTTTCAAAATTGTATTTAATTTAAAGTGAAAACATCCCAGATTATTATACGTAAAATAAAGGTATTTTGGAGTGTATATATTTATTATTATACATTAATTTAATATCTATTCAGAATTATTCTTTTTTCATATCTGAAATTTTATTTTCTGTACTAGTTTTGAGCCTGGAGATTTTTAATTTTTAATGTCTAAATAAAAATTAAAAATTCTTATTTTATAAAACCAACCTTTATATTTTAATTTATTTCAATCAATTTCATTTTATTGCTCTCCCATTAGAGCTTTCATTTTCCTGATACCTTGTTAAAAATATATTTATTCACATTCTGTTAAAAATGCGATATATTAAGTAAAATGTTTCTCCTTTTAAAGTTCATAGAAGATAGCATAGAACAAATTTAAAAAAATAAATGTATAACATGGCTTACGATAAATATTTTATGTAAAGAATTTTGTAGAAGTATACAATTTTGCTAAGTATAGTTCTTAAAATATTATATTATTGTATATGTATTATTTCATAGTCCATATTTTATATTAAGTATTTAAAAACAATTTATTTACTCTATACTACATTTTACTCTCTATTGAACATGATATTTGTTGCGATACGATGCTTATAATAATATTTTTAAATGCAATGACACAAATATAATATTTTTTCAATTCAGTAACTGTATTTTAATTTACTTTAGATATTTTATCGTTATATTCTGAATAAATATGTAAATTTAAAAAAATAATCTTAACGTAATGCTAAGGTATTTTGAATAAAGCAACTATACAGTTTTAACTGTACATTTATAATTTAGGATAACATTAATGAAAACTATAAAATTTGAATTCTATTTTCTGTATAAAATAAAAGCTTATAACCAATTAAAAATAATTATATTTCGTAAACAACAACACTTTCATTTTTCTTCAATCGAGCCTTTCATTGCTAATACATTAATAAATTTATTTCAAAATATTATAAAATTATAAGTTAGTTACAGTAATCTTTTAGATATGGATTAGCTGTACTTGAATATTTTCTGTAACTGTATTTTATTCATTGCTCTCAATAAAAAATTAAACTGTTCAAAGAAATACAAACTTTAAGTTGATCAATCGTTATATATTTCTTCCCCATCAAAAGAAGCTCCCAAATCTTTGATTTATAAGCTGGTTTGGAAAAAAATATGACCCATATCCGAAAGTAAGCAAGTGAAAAATGTCCTAAAGATTAAATCCTTCTAGATCAGTTTCAAGTTGCTTGTATTTTGAGACGAATTTGATAAACGACGCTAAGTCTCGGCCTCACATTCTCCTAGAAGAAAAATAATCTGCTCCGAGAGCTACTTGTAAGCGATCATTAATTGAACACGTCCAATTTATCTCTCGGGATTTCATGCCCGAATCGTCTGCTCTGCTTCACCCCTTAAATCCTTTCCGCATCTTCTATAAGAGAGATTCGTTTAAATCTCTGGATGACACATGGACGGCGCTCAAGGATTTGAAAATATTTCATTGACTATCAAATATGTCATTTAACGTGTCGTTGGATTCTTTGAAAAGCTTTTTTCAATGTTTGGAGTTTAAATTTTAGACTTCGACTTAAATGTTTTGAATAAGTTAACTATTACTATTATTACTATTAACTATACTTCTGTTGATAAAGAAAATTAAAATAATTAGACGATTCCGGTATCTCACTCACTTCACTTACCATTACCCGTGGTTTCCCAACTTGCAGTTGGCAAGGTGAAATGTGATTTTGACAATAGGTGAGTTTGACCTTCACTTAGTGAAGCTAGTTCACTTATTGATTAGCTTTTAATAGGAGAATGTCAAAATCCAATGCTAGTGAGCGTTGCAACCACTGTTTTTTGTAAAAGAGGAGTCCAGTTTTGATAGAACAATATGTATAAACATACATCATCGTCGACATATAACGTATAACATCGACAGTGAACTATGACGACGTATAACATCGACAGTGAAATATGACGACGTATAACATCGACTGTGAATTGTACGCTTTTCTCATACATCTCTTTCATACGAAGGAACTAATCCTGGTAATGTTCTAACCTATTCCTCTACTAAACAGAGACTGATGTCTATTTAATAAATATTTTATTTAGTTACTTATATAAATATTGTTTGAGGTGTTCTTGAAACGTTTTATCTAGTTTTGAAAAGAAAGATTCAAATTTAAAAGCTTACATAAACACAAATTCATAAATTATTTCAAATGAGATTAATATCCTTTTTTTTTTTGTTTCGATTATTGGAGATCAGAAGCTAATGCCTAATATCTGCATGATCGATAGCGATTTATTTCCAACTAAGCCCTTCTTTTTCCTTTTGAAAATTGAAAAAGAGCATCATTTTTCAGCAAAAACATCATTATGGAAAAGCAGCCATTAAACATATTTTCGAATTTGAAAGAAAATGCAATTCATGATATTAACATTTTTTTTTACTATTTAAAATGAAGAAATAATAAAAATATATTTACTTAAATCATGCTCAAGTTTTATAAATTGATCGATGCTCTGTTATTTTAGAAAATAATAATTATATATAAAAATAAATTCTTCGGAAAAAGTAAAGTTAAAATTTATATTTCTATAATTCTGTTCTTTAATAGGATCAATTTCTGCATGATATGTATCTTCTTCTTCTAGAGAAACTTGATATGTATCTTCTCCATTGATAACAAAAATTTAAATTAATTTCAGAAAATATCATGCTATGCAAACATGTGAAACATATTTATATTCAAATATAATACAATTATTAGTGATTTGTTTTTGATGTTATATAAAATGTAAGTATATTAGTAGTTATAAAAAAATTATCCATATTGTTATTTTAAAATACCTTGTACTATTAAATTTACATATTTTCCACTTTTATAATTGCAAAAATTTTTTATTCCTGGTATACTCTCCTTAACGAAGATTACTATATTTTACAAGAATTTTAAGCATCATAAAATGCATAGAGTATGAATTAATTTAATACTATTGCTTATACTGATAAATATTAATTTTCTTCAAGAAAATGTATCTTATTAGAATTTGTATTAAAACCTTAATAAAATATTATTAATAACAGAATTATTTAAATGATGAACTGCAAAATTTCAGCTTTTGAGTTTCCTCCAAGAATATGAAAGGCGAGCTATTGAAAATCCTATTGTGAGTTTTTAATATCTTCGCTTTCCTCGTCAAAGATGTCTGCATGCTACGTGATTTTAAAGTATAAAATAATGATTTGATTTTGCTTTATTACTTGATATTAGTTTAAAATAGTTTGATATTTTTAAATTAAATCTTTACTTATAATTTACTACAAAAAAAAAAAACCATTTAACTTGCCATTTTATGTGTCTTTTCTTATTAGTTTGGATATAGTTCTTTTAAAATAAAAATAATTAATATTTCTAAAAACAATGTTTAAATACATGTTTTGTATAGATTTTAGCTGTATCAATTGTCGTAAAGATCCATTATACAAAATTAGCATTTGATAAATAAAATTTTTTAACTGTGTTCATTGGACTCCCAGCTTACAGAAGTCACAAAATTCGATGGTGTTTGTGACAGAGTGTAGGAAAATTTGTTCTCATTGACAATCAGAATATATGATAGGACTTCCTCTGTCTTCTGCCATACTAAAGTAAATCACTTAGGAATAAATTCAAAATTTATCCTCGAAAGGCATTCAATTCCCAATTTGTAATAGCAGGAACTATTCTTGTTTGGCTAATGACTCCAACTGAGGTAAAAAAAAAAGGAAGGCAAACATTCCTAAGATATCCATAGTTTTAAATAGCGATGTAGTGATCGTTTAGAACTTTTCTAGTTAGGGGGAGACTGTAATTGAGCTTAACTGAAACTATCGCCGTAGGACACATCTTGGAATTCATAAAAAAAAGAAAAAATATATAAGTGTCCAAAAAAAAGATACAAGTTGAATTAGTTTTATCATAATATGAAATTATTTTTACAAAAACAAGCCATATTATTCAGAAAAAAGAGGAACTTTATTATTTATAACCCTAATTTATTTGTTATGGGATGCATTTACAAAAATGTATTTAAGAATAGATATGTGTAGTGGTGTTTCGTAATTTGAAAAAAAAAATCATTTATTGCGTGCTCACAAATCCTAACAATTTCATTCATGTGAGTTAGAAATCTAAAAAAAAACATCATTCCATCAAGAAATAAAAGAGACTTTCTTAAAGGAATAAGTTTCTGTGTAGAAAAAAAAAGTTGTAAAATAGGATCAGAAGTAAAGGAACTTCCTGTGATGCCTTTAAATCCAAGAGCATAAATTTAACTTCAAGAAAAGCTAAAATAGTTTCTTACCATATTGGACAATTTCAGCTGCATGTAAAAAAAGCTAGCTTGATTCAGGAAGGTAGGTAACCATGCACAAAAAAAAACTATTCTCATGCATCATAGAATTTTTCAATGAATTCACTGAATAATTAAAATATATTTTTGTTGCACCCGGCTAAAGGAAAAGTACATAAACGAACACCAGAAATAATGATAGAATACCGTATTAGGAACAATATTGTCAAATATCGTAATACAATATTTTCAACTGTATTTTCAAATATCCTATCACAAAAATAATGACGGAAATTAATAAGATTACTTTAATCTTTCAACTTAATTTTTAGATGTTTTGAATGCAAAAAAAAAAAAAAAAAAAAAAAAATGTCATAGGAAATTTTCAAAGTCCATATCAAAATCCGAATCTTCGAATAGTTTGTCAAATTCACTTTCATGCATTGAAATGTCTAATTTATCAATGTCTAATGTATTACTTTCAATGATTTTCATGCATTCAATTGTGTATATGCGTACATAAATATCTTTACATTATTTACCGAGACAATAAACATTAGATTTACACAAAAATAAATGAAGCAACATTGTATGACACAACGATTGAATAGTAAAATTAGGCCCAAGTACTTTAATTGCATTTAAAAGCGATCTTAAAATTGAATTTCATTGTCATCCACAATTTCAGAATATATTGCATCTGACAATATTCATTTTAGTACATTAGAAGAACAACATATGTGTTTAATGCACTGGCTTAGTTAAATAACAAAGCCACATTATAATAATGTTCAAATATCCCCCTGCTTTACTTACATTTCATTGCAAAAACCCCATTTTGTAACAAGAAAGAGAGAAATAAATCCTTTTATAAAAAAGTACTGTTTTAATTATAGCATTTTTCCACTTATTTTTTATGCACAAATTAATAAAAATTATTCAGTGCATAGTTTTCATTTTACCTGAGATTCCCTTTTATTTTGAAAAACAATTTTATTTAAGCTGTTCCTATTCATAAGATAATAAAATTAAGCTAGATAAAAGGGTTAGAGATTGGATATTTTTAATGGACATAAAAAAATAAGCATTTTCTGTGGAAAGTTAAGCGGCTAATTTAAAGAATAAAATATGTTGAGACTTGGGATCTGAAGAACACAATTAAAGTTAATGCATCCTTTAACTTTTATGTTTAACATTCTTTAAAAAAATGGGAAATATTTTAGTTACTGCAGTATACGATTTAACTCCGTAATGCAATCAGCAAAATAAAGGAATGAGTGTTGCTTACTTTTTAATTTTTTTTTTTTTGTCGGATGTGGCAATATTAAAAAAAAGTATCCTGTTAAATATTGTGCATTTTTAAGGAATTCAATTTAAACAAATGGATCTCTTCACTAAATTAAGCCCATTATTTTCCTCTCAACAAAAGTATTTCATTGTTCATAGAATTAAAGTCGTAATATTTTGCATTCTATGTCATATTTTTTTTTATAGTTTATCTTCAGTATTAATTCCTCCTGTATCGTATTCTACTCGTTTAACTTATGCTTATATTAGTTACATAGCTACTGTCCTATTAGTTACCGTTGTGCATTTTTTAAGTAATACAATGCATAGAATTCACGTATTCCTTTTCTTTTCTTTTCTTTTTTTTTTTTTTTTTTTTTTTTTTTTTTTTTGTCATCCTCACTTTTTTTAACTGGTAAAGGATTACGTAACTCTAGGTATAGGGGTGAGATGTGAGTTCATGTAGAGTAAAAGTAGCTCTTAGTGCTCTGTAGTGCTCTTAATAAAGCTAATTTCGAATGTACAATATTGCAATGAAATAAATTCTGTCTTTGGGGAAGTTTTTATGAAAACAATTGAGATTGAACAACATAATAATCAAAATTTATATTGCTTTGTATACTCTTGACATTCAGCATCAGATTTTATGAACAAAAATTACCAAATTTGAGATAAATCTATTTAAAGAAAATAAAAAAAAGGCGTGAAGAAATCAAACAGTATTATGCTTTTTGGTGGATTTAATAAAATATAATGTATTCTATTCTTATAAAAAGATGTATTAGTAGAAAACAGCAATGAAATAACCATAATAATTTAAAATTATCTTAAGCTATAAGCTATAATTTAAGCTATGCTTTTCCTGAAACATTTGTTTAATAAAACTTAGAGTTTGTGTTGGCTACTACTTAATAACTATAATCGAATTCTTCATATCAAAACAACTGATTATAAAGAATATATAAATTTTATTACACATGGATACATTCAGAAGACTTTTAGAAGTCATTATTTTCGTTTAAAGAATTTCATTCCTTGTAAGCAGATTGATATCACTAAATTATAATATTTATTATGGATAACAGCAGATTGTTTACTTAAACGTTGCAATTTCTTCATCGTCTTTGTACAGAAACAAGATAGAAGTTATCAAGTTGCTTGGCAACATGCCAAATCAGCAAACGTTGCAATGCTGTGATGAAATGGCATAAAATATCTACGATGTTATATAAAAAAAATGTACTTATTCGTATTTTTTTTTTTTTTGTATCAATTTCCATTCCATTTTGAATTCCATTTTAAACATATCTATGTATATTGAATAGTTATTTTTACAATTATATAATAATGAAATATGCAATGCATAAATAGGAAACTATATAAAATCTGTGGGCGAAGTAAATATTATTGTAAAATAAAATTAAGAATAATTTAACACTAATTTTTTATTTGATTCGTGTTTTGAAGTTATTCTTAAGTTAATAATTGCTACTTACGCTCATATATCTTACACAAATTTAAATATTTAAAAATTTCTTTTATTTCTTTTTCTCCCTTGTCCTTCCATATATCCGCTGAGGTAAATAATAAGCAACTTAAGATGGTTCCAATATAAAAAAATAACTATAGTCTTGTAAAAAAATTCTTTCATAATCATCTTCAATCGCCTATTTAAAGCTCGAATACAATTTTGCTGCCATAGCAGAAATCAAATTTTTGAATAATATGTATCAATTACATTTCAATTTTTATAATTAATCTTAACATTCGAAGTCGTATTTAAATGTCGAACAGAAATTTAAACTTTTCTGTATATTTGATGTATTTAACTATGTCACAATTTCATTCAAAATATCTATATTATTTGAACTTTGTTAACAAATACGTCCACATATCTTATTTCCTATTCAAGTACATTAAAAATTGGCAATCAAAGAAAAACAATGGAACGTTATTGTTGAATATAAAGTTATTGAATGCATTGCAATACTTATTAGTTTCTGTTTAAAATGTGTAAACAATCAAAATAACATAAGAAATTCGGCAAATCTAAACATATTTAAATTATTCACCTCCTTTTTTATGACATAATGTATCAATCATATGTATGCTAAAAACTGGAATCTGTAAAAAAAAAAAAAAAAAAAAAAAAATCAAACATTTTGTTAGAATATACATTTTTTTTGCATACCAGAATGAGATCGATAAACAATTTCTTTTCTATCATGGATATAGATTAAGGTTCCTTTGCAAGGCACTTCTTGGTGAGCGTAAGATGTCAAGATTTTGTTATGAGATCCTTAGAAAAGCCATCCAACTTCTTATCACCTTTTCCATATTTAATAGCAAAGTCCAAGAAATTTGAAACTCAAAATATTTTCGAAGTATCAAACACTTTGAAAATCACATCTTTCATCATGTCAGACGGATTGTCAGAATAAAGTGAATTTTAAATTATTTGATTTTGATCTTCAATGTGTTGTAAAAAGCATATAACATAACAAAAATAATACGATCTTAAGATTATAATACGAATAAATGATAATAGTTTCATCATCCGATTTTAAAATGCGGATGTTATCAATAAAATTATGTATAAAACATCTCTAAAAGTTAGAGGTTAAAATAAGAAAGAATAAGAAAGTTAGATTAGCAAAAATTCATTCGTATTAAAATTAATATACCTTTTCATAAGTTAAATTAAACTTTCCTCAAAATATATTGTTTCAACTGCTACAAGCGTAAGATGAAAAAGCTACAATAAATCTCTATTTAAAAACCTGAAGATGTTTTTATACAGTAGATATATTGTAACATTTAATTTATGATTCTAAAAATTACCTTAGATTAAAGAACTTAAGGTACTTAAGTTTTAAAATCTTAAATTATAGCAAATGTTGATGAACGGCGTTTAATTTTATAGCTTATTAAATATTATGATAGCAGCATTATTATTACTATTGACATACATTATATTCATATTTCACCAAGTCAATATAGCATTACATTAGAATCAATTTTAATAAAGATAATTTAGTAAGAATACTTTCCTCATTGGCTGTTTTAAGGAATATTAATTAATGAATTTATAACTAAGTTATTTATACTGATGTATTGCTGAAATTGATGTAAAATTTTTATTATAATATCATAAAAGAGATATAATTGTTTTATATAACAAAGGTTGGAATCTTTTAAAATATATATATATATATATTAATAATGTTTTATTAAAAACAACGGTAACGTAATTAAAGAAAATAACTATTGAAAATTATTTAAATTGTGTATTTGCCTTAAATATATAAGACAAATATATACTTTTACATCTTTATAAAAATAAATATAAAAATTTTATCTTTAACTCTTCATAAGTAAAATCTCATTTAATAATTTGAAAAGCGGGTTGAGTTTTCAGAAAAGAAAAAAATGTTTATAGATACATTTTTTCAACATACTTATTTTGCCCATATTAGTAAATATTTTCACTTAGAATAGCTTTGAGATTACTAAAATTATATTTAATTCGTAACAAAATGCTTTGTCTTTCTAACGTATAAATTTGCTAGGTTAGCTTGATATTGTGAAGATCAAGGAAAAATAAGTCATTCGCATCAATTTAGAATTTTATTTATAATCTTCTCCTTCTATTTCAGCTTTGGTTTTAAGATTTTAATATTTTATGTATTTCTATCTTCTATACCACAATAAATTTTAATAATTAATTGCTTATCCGAAAACACTTGACTTCATTAAATCATTTTAAATTGGTTATAAAAACATGAAACAATTTCTAATAACCCTCATGACTTCATGGAGTATATGAATATAATAACATTTTATGGAAGGTCAAATAGCAAAAATTTTAAATACAAAAGAATTGAGCAAGTTTAAATAAAGATTTTCATTAATTTCATAGCGTAAGTTGAACATACTATCAACAATAGATGATAGATAACACAGACGTTTACATTCGTATTTGATTAATGTTTAAAAAAAAAAAAAAAAAAAAAAAAAAAAAAAAAAAAAAAAAAAAAAAATCGATATTCAGAAATTTTTAGAGATTTCATGAATTTTATTGCAACACACCCGAATATTATCATGTTAAAGCGTTAGAAATTCTTACTATTGATTATTCCACCAGAGAGTGCCTTAAATTATTAATAACTCTAGAAATATGCGAGAATACAAAAGAGAGTATGAGTCAAATGCTATATGAAAAGGCATCAAGAATAATTTTCAATCTGATTTAAACTTGAATCAACAAAAATATATTGTTCAACTCCAATCTTCTTATGATCATCAATTCTGCTAATGGGCATAAGAAATGATAAATAGTAAAAGTAATGCATTTTCCATTGCGCTCGGTGCAAATATTCTTAAATATTATTCTAGAGCGCTAGTTTCCAAAGTAGGAGATAATGTCTGCTGGAGAACTGTGGTATAATAAAGAGGGAAGGGGGCATTTGGATGCATTCAATAAAAATGTTACGAACTATAAGTATAAGGAATGAATAATTACATTTCTTTTAACACTTGTAGTAGAAAGTGAGTTTAGTGCTGTCACAGATTAGTTTATTTGGAAAATATATATAGACAGAAAGAAAGAAATTGACACAATGAACGAAAAAAAATAATTTTTTTGATCGAAACATATGTGTCCATAATCTCATATTTAAACACCAAATAGTGAAAAACGTTCTTCCCAGAATCCAACGACACGTTAAACGACATCTTTGACGGTCAATGAAATATTTTCAAATCCTTGAGCGCCGTCCATGTGTCATCCAGAGATTTAAACGGATCTCTGTCTGTCTTATAGAAGATGCGGAAAGGATTTAAGGGGTGAAGCAGAGCAGACGATTCGGGCATGAAATCCCGAGAGATAAATTGGACGTGTTCAATTAATGATCGCTTACAAGTAGCTCTCGGAGCAGATTATTTTTCTTCTAGGAGAATGTGAGGCCGAGACTTAGCGTCGTTTATCAAATTCGTCTCAAAATACAAGCAACTTGAAACTGATCTAGAAGGATTTAATCTTTAGGACATTTTTCACTTGCTTACTTTCGGATATGGGTCATATTTTTTTCCAAACCAGCTTATAAATCAAAGATTTGGGAGCTTCTTTTGATGGGGAAGAAATATATAACGATTGATCAACTTAAAGTTTGTATTTCTTTGAACAGTTTAATGTATTTATTGAGAGCATTGAAAAAAATACAATTACAGAAAATATTCAAGTACAGCTAATCCATATCTAAAAGATTACTGTAACTAACTTATAATTTTATAATACTGTGTATTAACGTTTTAGCAATAAAATGCTCGATTGATGAAGAATGTAAATGATGTCGTTTTGGAAATATATTTTTTTTATTGTTCATAAATACATGAAATTATTTTAAATTAAAACAAGTAGAATTGTAAGAGCAGTTTTAAGAAGAATTTGTAAGAGCATTTTTTTAATACTTTCCTAACTTAAAGCCATATAGTTAAAATTGTATATTTGATTAATTCAAGAATACCTTAAGATAAGTAGATGAGTTTTTAATTTAAACCCACATATTTATTCAAAAATGTTACATTTAAAGATTAAATAAATTACAATTTCTCGATTGAAAAAAATTTGATAGTTGTACTATTGCATTTAAAATATATTATTATAAAATTAAACATCGTATCGCAACATATATCGTATTTAATAGAGAATAAAATATAATGTAGAATACATAAATTATTTTTAAATACTTAATATAAAATATCTACTATGAAATAACTTAATGAGAATTTTATTTTAAGAACTATACTTTGCAAAATTATATACTTCAATAATATTCTTTATATAAAATATTTATCCATGTTATACTTTTGATTTTTTTAAAATTTGTTCTATATTATCAATTTTCTATGAACTTTAAAAAAGAAACATTTTACTTAGGATATCGGGTTTTTAGCAGAATGTGAGTAGATATATTTTTAACGTGGAGTCAGGAAATTGAAAGTTCTTAAGGGAGAGCAATAAAATGAAATATAAAGTTTGTTTTTATAAAATAAGTGTTTTTAATTTTTATATTGAGATTAGAAATTAAAAGTCTCCAGGTTCAAAACTAGTTCAGAAAATAACATTTGAAATATCAAAAAAGAATAATTGTTATTATATATTGAATTAATGTATAATATGATTATAATACTTATAATTTAATAAGAGAATAAAGAGATTTGCCAATAAATGTGAATGTAAAAATGTATCTGCTGTTAATAAATAATGTCGAATGTTTCTGGTATATTTCCATTCGACTGCTTAGTTCTAGTTTGACAAAAGAAGATGATGTTGCGGGGAAAAAGGGTTTTTTTTTTATTTTGAAAGTGTTTCCTATGTGAATTTTTACAATGTTATTTATATAATTATATCAAACATTCGGAATTCAGAATATATTAAACATTAATAATTATGTTAAATATTCAGATTATTTTTAGATATTTTATTTTCATAAAAAATAACTTTGAATCTAGTCTTTAATAAAGTTTTCGCAACTTCGATTTTGTTCGAAAGCTTCGTACTGAAGTTATCAATTTTGAAATATATTCAATTAGCTGTTTAATTATTTTTTGAAACAGTATTGTTATGTTGTCTTAGTGAAAAATTGAAAAAATATCATACGGAAAAATAAATTATTAAGCCACAAATTTCTTAAAATGTTAAAAAATATTAATATAAATTCTTCAAAGCATAACATATTTACTTGATCTGAGAAAATAAATAAATGCAATTTACCATGATATTTATTTTTCCTGAAAAATATTTAGTTTTATTTAATCTTGCAGCTATTTAAATTAAAGTTGAAATAAACATTCTTCTGAAATAAAAAATTTCTTAATCAATTGCATTATTATTTTATTTCTTTTAAATTTATATACAAAAATTAAAGTATTTTATATAAATCATTATTTTATTAAACTAGTTTTCTTCAGAAGGTGAGAAATGTAACTACTACTTGTGTGGTTAATAACTACCTACTAGGTGAGGATATTCCAAATCATTCAAACCTAAAATCATTCCCACTAACAACGTTAGAATTCTGATAAAATCATTTACAGTAAACTTGCCGTTTGCAAGAGCACTTCAAGGTCAACAAACTGCAATTCTCACTCCATCAATAATGAACTCTCTTGCTGCTATGAAAGCAACTGAAATTCTTCCCAATGATATAAATCAAATCATATTTTATCAATCATTCTAAAAGAATTCATTAGCATTTTCCCTGCTCAAGATGGCCTACAAAACCATTATAAAAAGCTATTCAAATCAATTACAAAGATAAATTGTTTATCCTTCTAATCAATACACTGAAGTGACAAAAGTCATGGGATAGCACTATGCAAATTTTCAGATGGCAGTAGCATCGCGTAGAACAGGTATAAATGCGCAGTGCTTTCGCAGAGCTTTCATTTCTGTTCAAGTTATTCATGTGAAGAGGTTTTGACGTGATGATGACCGCACGACGGAAATTAACGGACTTTGAACGCGGAATGTTAGTTGGAGCTAGACGCATGGGTCATGCCATTTCGGAAATCGTTAGGGAATTCAACATTCCCAGATCCACTGTGTGAAGAGTGTGCCGAGAGTATGAAATTTCAGGCATAACATCCCACCATGGACAGCGCAGTGGTCGACCGCCTGCACTTAACGACCGAGACCGGCGACGTCTGCAAAGAGTCGTAAATTCTAACAGACAAGCAACACTGCGTCAAATAACCGCAGAAATCAATGTGGAACGAACAAGGGACTTGTCTGTTAGAACTGTGTGGAGAAATTTGGCTTTCTTGGGCTATTCCAGCAGAAGACCGGCTCGAGTGCCTTTACTGACAGAACGACATCGCTTGCAGCGACTCTCGTGGGCACGTGAGCATATCGGTTGGTCCCTAGATGAATGGAAAACCGTGGCCTGGTCCGATGAGTCACGATTTCAGTTGGTAAGAGCTGATGGTAGGGTTCGTGTGTGACGCAGACCCCACGAAGCCATGGGCCCAAACTGTCAGCAAGGCACTGTTTAAGCTGGTGGTGGCTCCGTAATGGTGTGGGCTGTTTTTTCATGGCATGGACTTGGTCCTCTGGTGCGACTGGACCGAACATTGACTGGAAATGCTTATGTTCAGTTACTTGGAGATCACTTGCAGCCATTCATGGACTTCATGTATCCAAACAACGATGGGATTTTTATGGATGACAATGCGCCATGTCACCGGGACACAACTGTTCGCAATTGGTTTGAAGAACATTCTGGACAATTCCAACGAATGATCTGGCCACCTAGATCGCCCGACATGAATCCCATCGAGCATTTATGGGACATCATCGAGAGGTCTGTTCGTGCCCAAAATCCTGCACCATCAACGCTTTCACAATTATGGACGTCTATCGAGACAGCATGGCTCAATATTCCTGCAGAAGACTTCCAACGACTTGTTGAGTCCATGCCACGTCGAGTTGCTGCACTTCGCCGGGCGAAAGGAGGGCCGACACGATATTAAGAGGTATCCCATGACTTTTGTCACTTCAGTGTATTACTCACACAACAGATTCAATTCAAACTTTTCTACTTCCATCATTCGTTAATCTAAATAAAATTATATAAAGTCCCACGCACTTAAAAAATAATAATAATAAACATCAAATAAAAATTACCAATTTTACTTAATGATGTTTCATATTCTTCTTTTAAAAATAATTTGTTTTTCAAAATGTAGAATAATTTTCTTTCTAATTGTACTTTAAAATGATTTTTTAATTGTACTTTATAAATTTCCTTTGCATTTAATGTGCAAAGTTCTTCCTCAGAAAAACATCTCACCTTCAATGTTCATTTTATTCAGATAAGAGAGAGAGGGAAAACGATGATTAAAATGGATCTACGATGCTTGAAACGATGCTTGGAAAAATCGATGATGAAACGGGGTATTGAATATATTTGGAATCAAACTTAAAACGGGTGTGTTTTATGCTGAAATCTTGCGTTCGCAATCAAACAGATATTGAAAATGCGAAAAATTCCTATTCTTTTATTGTACAAAAATCAGAAATTTTAATTAAACCTAAATTTGCATATTTCAAATTGTCGAGTTTTATGATATTTGGACTAAAATAAATCCTTCTTCAGGAATTAGTGGAAAATGAATACAAATTTCAGGAGTGAATAATGTAACATTCAAATTAATTTACTGAATGCAAAAATATTTCATATATTATATAATATGGCAGCTGTATACTTAATATTTGTCGTAAAATTCTTTGTGAAAATTGCATAAGTTCTGACCAGTTCAGTTTTCCATACCAGTTCTCAAGAAATTTTAAAAAAAATGGAATTAAAAAAAATGGTGAAATTAATTAGAGTATGTTCTAGAAACAAAATTACTGATCATAGAAAAGTAAAATATATAATAATAAATCACAAACATTATTAATATTACTTTTGTCATAAAATCCAATGCTCGTTTTTAGAATAAATGTTTAAAAGAAGTATTAGGCTTATGTCATTTTAAGGATTATTGATGGCTAATATCAAATGCATTTAGTAGATCCATTTTATTAAAAATGAAAGTAAATTTCAAAATAAAAAAGAAGAAATTTCGTGTGCTACTAAAGAAAACTTATGAAGAAAACCATTATCGAAATTCTTGAGAATAGGAGTGCTCTGGTTAACTTTTTGTTAAAAATAATAATAAAAATGTTTTTTAAACAAATTAACATCTTAATAAGAAAAGAAAATGATGAGGAGGTCGCATAATATATCCTAAAAGGTAAAAAAAAATTATAACAACATTTCGTCGTTCCGCATTTCTATCAATCACTATAACGAACAACTTTTAACAGAAAAACTGAATTTAATTACATTTTAATTTTATTTAGATTAATCAGTCATAATTTTTTTTGATTAAAATTGTTAAAAAAAGAAATTTTGTTGATAAATTATGCGAATTATTTCATTAATAAATTAAACTAATATTGAGGAGTGAAAGACTAGTAAATTATTCTTGATTATTCATGTTTTTATTTTTCAAGAAATTTACGATAAATGCATAATTTCCGTATTAAATTTATTATTAATTTGTTTTGCTTAAGGACATGTTTTAGAAAGAGTATGATCAGCACGAATGAAATAATATCATTGCCATCACTAACTATTAAATCTAAACTTTTTTTTTTTTAAATGTTTGATACTTGTTGACCAAGATATTCTCAGTAAAGTCAAAAGACATAAAGTGATAATTCAATTAGCATAAATCAAAATGACATTTAGTAATATATATGCATATATATGTATGTATTTCAAATTGAAATTTGATTATGAAAAAATTTTAATTGAATTAACAAACTAAAAAGTAATCAATTAGTTATATATGACAAGATGCAGGATTGGAACAGAGTGTAAATAGAGATAGTTTTATAAAAAAGGCACTTACAGAGTACCAATTAGAGAATGATTTGAATAAGAAATACTTTTCAAAATTTCATTTTGTCTCTTTCGTTTGTTTTCAAACAATTGTAAATATAAACAAGTTTTGTAATTTTTAATGAAATTATATTTAATCCTTTATTTAAATTTTATGTAGGTAGATGTATTTACAATTTACACATATTTTTACAATTGGAAAGGAAACTAAAATTGGTTTTATAGTTCTATCAAACCTATTACATTTCGAAGACATTTTCAATGAATTCTATTAACAAACGTCTTGCTATTCTAGAAAACAATTTATCGCTCACTTCAAGACTGAAACTAATCCACATAACCCCCAAATGTAAATTTCTGAACCTTTTCTAGTTTTATTTATTTATAAAGTTTGGGTTGAATTTTAAGCAGTGTTTGAAACACTTCGGTAAATAATTGTTCTGTCGATTTCAAATAGTTGCAATAGTTAGATACTTTTTGCTAAACAACTGCATGTCTGAGCTTAGAGATAAATCTTACTTCATGACTTGTTAGATTATTCTAAGGGAATGTATAATAATTATGTGAATTATTTAACCAAAACTAGTTTTTAATAAGTGTTGATAATACAGTTAAACTAGTATGAAAATTATAAGTTCCAATCGATGAAAATTTGAAAAATAATATAATAAAGAATTGAGCAATTTCTAAGTCGGAACTTTTTAGTATATTAGATAAATTAGAGAAATAAAAAATGTTAAATTTTTATTTGTAACTAAGTGTTTATTTTAGTTGTCTTAATTTTTATACAAATTAATGATTAAATGGAAATCGTTTTTGTCTCAGTTATTAAGGCATAAAAGTAAGAATATGTTTTTACAAATAAAAATATTTTTTTAAACTTTACTGATAAAAAATAATTAGTTTTGAAAGTAAGTATACCTGTTTGTAGTTAGAAAAATATTTTTTCTGCGAGTTAATCAATATCAATGCATATAACTTCCATTCTAAGGGTATTTTACATTATAACCGTTCTCAAAACATTGTCCAGTTATTTTTCTAATTAAACATACATATTTGATAATCAGGCATAAAAATCCAAAAATTATTTTATCAAAATATTTTTTGGTCTTTCACATTAAGTTATAGATTATTTGAATTCTCAGTCTGATGTGTTAAAATCCATTTGTTAAAATAATTACGAAAGTGTTGATAGTTTTCCCTTTGAAAAATTTTAATATATTTCAAGCTATTGGAATCAAAGATCCCAACTTTTAGAAAATGTAAGAAAAATTTTTTAAAAAATTTCAATTAAAAAAAAATTATCCCTGTTCTTATCGAAAAGGCATATTTTGAAATGTGTTTTTTTAATTGTTGCGTTAATTTTTAACGTTGAAAGCAATTGAAATTTTGAAAGGATTGCTTGCTTGTTGAACAAGCATAAATTTAGAATAAATATATAAATTTAATTTATTTTTAAAAATAGACAGACGACGCTTCGAAAAATCTGTAACGAAATTTGATTAGTATCAAGTGTTTTTTTAATTACTAAAATTTTCTAACTATTTGGTTAAACAATACAATTTGAAAGAAGAAATATCTTTTCCGTTGGAAACAAAAGAAGAAGAATACCAAATCTCCCTTTTGGGAACAACAGCATTAATAATGATTTATCGGCTTTACTTTGGAATATGTATTTTCAATCACTATATATAATGCTTCTACTCGAATGAGGTTGTTTCCAAATCGCTTTTTCGAGAACAACATTGCACATTGGCTTCTGTAGAAGAATTGCTCTTTTTCTGTTAGTAACTTATTACTATTGCAGTAAGTGAAGTGGTAAATTTTCCAACTTTTCTAATCATTGCTCTGTCAAACAAGTGTATTCCTGTTAAAAAAGATAAATGCTTAAATTTTTCTCAATTAAGAAATTACTCATTGTGAAAATTTCTTACTCGAATATATGTTTCATTAATTCATTACGGTTTTTTTTAAATTGAAATCAAGTATTATGATACTGATAATTTAATTTTTTTATCCAGTTGAGTTATCTAAATTTATTTTCGAATCATTACAAAATACAATTAATTTGCTTTTGAAATTGCCTTTTTTATGTAAAAATACTTGAAACAATTTATAAACATGTTACTTAAAAAGCGTGCTAAATAAATGAATCTCATGCTTTAAAGATGCTTTACTTGTGTAGGATAAATTCTTCTGAAACGTGCTCGAGAATATAAATGTAAAATCGAGAATACTTAAATTCAGATCACTTAAAAAAATTGTCATGATTTTAAACTTGACAACAACAAAGAAAACTTATCTTTCTGAACCTAAAACATGGTTTCATAATAATCGTTTCATGGTTTCATGGTTCTTCATAAGTTTATCAACTATCATCATTTTTAGACAGAAATACAACTATATACTAACAAATGTTTAGATACTGATAATATTCAAACCTCTTCGAATATTTAATAATAATTACATAAAATTATGTTCACTGAATTTCAACAACAGATACTCTATGCATTTTTTTCCAGATACGTGTGGTCTCCAAGCGAGCATCTTTACATAACAATTTATCATTATTTGAGGAGATTCTAAATCATTTTCAGCTACATCCCTAATATATGTCTGGGATATCGTCTTCTGCAATAGATAATTATTGAAACATTTGACTTTTGACCCTTTGTGATTTACATTATCTGCAAAACCAGAAGTTTATTGTGAAATAAGGTATTATATTTTTTAAAAAGAAGACCCAAAAATTTAAATAAATAAATTACATAATTAATAATTATTATTAATTACATAATAATAATACATAATACATTATTGTAATACATAATTATTTCGAATTATTAAATCTTACATTATTAAAATGAATAGATTTAATTATGATAAAGTGAAAATGGGATGAATTCTATTCGAACAATTCATTTGCTTTTCGCATTTCTATATAATACATAATTAGTAAAATTACTGCAACATAAAAAGGAACAAATAAACTGATTTCTAAATACAGTAACTGTGAATAAAATATAATGTTAAAATTTACTTGTTGTAAAGTTCATTTTAGTGCATTTTTTTTTATTAATAATGTTTTTAAGTATTAATAATGTTTACATATCTCATTTCTTTAAGCATAGAAGTTTGATGTATTCATTTAAATAAAAGTAAGAGCCATTAGGCTTGAAATTTAAAATTACGCTTTAGCTTCACGTTAAAACTTGCAAAACTTTTTAAGGTCATTTTTTATTTATAGTTAGTTTTAAAATATTTTAAACTATTTCAGTGACTGTATTTCTTTTTCACTAGTGTTCTTATTATCTGTATCATGGAATATACGTAACAGAAATAATTCCTCTTTTATATTACTCCTCATAAGTAAATCCATCCTTACCATTCCAATTCATCTTTACCATAGACATTCACAGTTAATGCTTTTAAATGCTCACAAGATTAAATTCCGTTGAGTAATTATTAAATACAATAACAGATAAATATAGATATGAAATAAAAGATAAGAACACTTAGCACAATCTAATTAGTAATTACCTAACAAAAACCTTTTCAAATCGATGGTTACTTGTAATAATTAAATCTGTTGTTACAGAAATTTTAAGCAATACGACAGGGTTGTGTCTCATTTTGCCAGCATCTGATAGGCACTGCCATTGTTGATAAAGTTATTCTGGACTACGATAAAAGCATCGGCAATTTCTGCTCAATGAGCATTCTTCTTTAAGCACCTGCTTCATCAACTTAATTAGCGGAACATGACGATAGATTAGACGTAGTAGAGTGCCAGTCGATAAAAGGATTGAAATTGGTAATGATGCATTGAATATCGTAAAGACTTTTATTTCGTAAAGGCTGGTAATCTTCGAATATAATTTGAGTGATATAATTTGATATATTCACATATACAGTAGAATGTAAGTAAGTCGAACTTCAAGGGAGACGCCAAATAATTCGAGTTATAGAGTTTTCGACTTATGTAGGATTTCGACTTACGTGGATTTTGTAAGGAAATATTCTACTTGTAGAGGTTTAGATTCTGTCTAACTTATTTTGAGTTAGAGAGGTAAAATAAATAAAAATTCAAGTTACAGAAGTATTAAACATGTTTATTTGAAGTTACAACTGAACAACAACAGTTTGAACATCTTAAAATCATATTATGTACTACAATAAAAAAAATCAAAATAAACAACCTTAAAATTAAAAATATTATGTATTTAAAAAGTCAGTTATTTATATGTTTGTTTTTTTTTTTTTGCTTTAGATAATTCGATCGTTCTCTATCTATAGCATTATCTAAGTTATAAAGAGCAGAAAATTCTTCTCCTTCCGAGTTGCTAGTTTGCTCTATGAAATTCTGTAAAATATTTAATGCTGTTCTTGCCTCTTTGATGGAAACCCATAGAGCGCATGTTATATTATTGGAGTCTTCTATGTCATCTAAATCATTAGTTTCAGTTTTCTGAGCAACTAAATCGATAATTTCGTTATCAAATAATGTGCCAGCAGTAATAACTCTGTCATCGCAAGTAACGAAGTCCTCAAAACATATTCCTGTTTCAGATACCACTGTATCCCATACTGCAGGAGGCTGGATAGAAATAACCTCTACTTCAGCTTCTTCTGTTGATGGCAATAGAAAACTACAGTGCACATAACAGTTTTTTATAGTAGTCGCAGTTACATTTCGCCAAGCTTTGTCAGCCATTCTCATGGCTTGCAATACATCTATAATAAAATTATTTTTCTTCTTCCATATTATCCAACATGTTCCTGACTACTTCTTTCCGGAACAATGACTGGAAGTTTTTAACGATGCCTTTATCTATAGGCTGCAGTTTTGATGTGATATTGGCAGGCAGATATCGGATTTTAACTGCTTCCATTTGTGGAATATCATATGTGCCGTACAATTATCAATGAATAATAGAATTCTTCTTTTTCTTTAGACATTCTCTTGTCAATATTTTTCTAATGCAGTGGGCAAACACTTAGACAGCTGTCTTGGATGCCTTAAGACAAGCGCTGCACTGACGTAACTCACTTTGCATTACCCAGGGGGCGCGTTTAATTTGAAAATAAGCCCCGGACGAGGAGTAACAATGCCCCCTCATAGCTCTACGATCCTGTTAGACCGGGACGTACAGTTTAAAGTGGATTACGAACCACTGCAAACATTCATGGCACCGCCGGGACTCGAACCCAAAACCTGTTGTACCGAGTGCCAGAGTGTTAGAAACTCGGCAATTCAGGTCCCTCTCTTGTCAATATTTATGAGCCAGTTTTTGAAAATTCCAGAAATCATCCACGCTTTTGTATTTGCTTCATATTTCAGAGGTAGCGATTTACATCTTGAAAACAACGAGGTTCCTTAGCTTTTCCGATGACTAATGTTTAAGAGTTATTCTGTGCCCTACGTATTTGCTGCGAGCAAAATAGTCAAACGTACCTAAGCAGTACTTAAAAAGAAAATATAATGGTGGTAATACTAAATATGGTGGGTTATTGTTTTTCTTTTCATCGGATATTAGAGAATTTAAACATATAGTCACAGAAACACCAACTCATTTCATCAAATAGCTTGCATTTTATATTAAATAAAATCATACGCTGTTAAGTATCAGATTTAATGTGTTAATATTCATTTTAAAGGTGTCGAAAAATTTCTAAGGTAATTTGTACTATAATTGATTGTGACAGATTAATGAGACCACTTTATAAAAGTGTCTATTATTAATAATTAATATACCCTTCACAAATAAATTCTAATTTTCTCAGTGAAACATTGTAAATTAAAGTTTCTAAATTTACATATGATTAAATTTACTTTACAGTAAAATCATGAAATACAATAAAGGCTAATGGAAATCCTAATACTATCTAATTAGCAATTACCATCCAAAATCTCTTCAAAGCTATAGTTACGTGTAATAATTAAACCTGCTGTTACAGAAATCTGTGGGATGTAGCTGGCTGACTGAAAATGGATATCATCCGTCGTATTTCATTGAGCCCAGCTTCTCATAAGCCCACCATTGTTGAGGAAGTTTGTCAGTGATTTGATAAAAGCCTTCGATTTCTACTGTGACTTATAGACTTATGCGTCTCTTTAAGTACATGTTTTTTTAAATTAATTAGCGAAGCATGCAAACAGATTGGACATCAAAGACTGCATGTCGGTGATAAAATTGATGTTAATTATGATGTAATGAATATGTGTCATAAGGAATGATAAATTTCTCATATAAATTCGTTAATAATACATTTGATTGTGTTTATGTATTTATCTCATCAGTAAGAAACGAAATATTTATTTAATTCCCATATCTCTTACTAGTAATTTCAGACAATTTCGTAGAAAATTATAATAGTGACTAGAAGAAGCATTTAGTCACAAGAGGAAGATTTGAGTTCCATTTCCATTGGTATAAATCGTAGTGAAACTATAATAGGATATAAAATAAATCAAATTAAGTTTACTAAACTAATAATCTTACAGTATATTGTTTATATGTGTTTAACCAATGAACACAATTTTTCACTATCGATTTTTTCGTTATAGCAGATTTTGTTTTTTAATGGGCTGTTATATTTTATTTATCATTACCCTTTCAGTTAGAGATATTAAAATCTCTAAAGAGAGTGCAATTACAAAATGGATACATTTTCTATGAAATGTATTTTCAACCGAATATTGTTAGTAAAGTAGAGCTGAATTATTTAAAGAAATAACTTTTCTACTCTAAGAAAATAAAAACAAATGTGATTTCAATATCCAATGGAATGAAATTTTTATGGAAACGCAATTCAATAATTGAAAATGTATAAATTTATGATAACTAAGAAAATAGTATTGTACAATTTATGTAAAATTGTATTTCAATTCTAAAATAATAAATTAGTTTTAAATTAGTTTTTTATTGAACAAATAAATGTATTTATTTACAAAGTATTTTATATTGATCGATAGTTAGAGGATATTAGATGAATTAAAAATAAAAATATTACGGAAGAAAAAATAATCTAGTCTCATGAATAAAATTTAATAAGTTCATTCATCCAAATTTAAAATTAAGTGATTTATTCAATTTAAAATTTAATTGTCATTAATTCAATTTAATTCATTTAAAAATCATTAACAGAATTTCCATGCCATTAAAGCATAACAGTGACACATGTGTTAATAATATAATAGTGATAAATTTTATAATATAATATTGATAAAATTTATAATATAATAGTTATAAAGAATTACAAAAAAGATAAATTGCATAATTGCTATATTATTTTTTTACTGAAATGGTATAAATTGGTTATCTCCTATGTCAATAATCTTAATTTTTGCAACAAATGTTGTGTAACTTCATTTGCTTTAAAATTTAAAATGATATCAAAAAATACATTTCAGGCATAGGTTAAGAAATTTGGAAATTCATGTAAGAAAATTTTTTTAACTGATTTGTAATACAGTTTATCGGCTTTCATTTTTCAATAGTATAATTTGAAATATTTAAATCATTATATTCTAATTATTATATAAGATTCGAATTCAGAATCTTATTAATACGCCCATTTTTAGCAATATCAGAAGACATTTCTATAATACGCCTGTTAACTGTACCGTTCGGTGTGTTGTTATTGTTATTTTGTTGTTGCTTTGGTTCCTACCATTACCATGACCATTTTCTGCTTGCAGTTAAAATAATTGACTCACTTAAAAAATGAGCTTTCATACTTTTTTGCTAGTAATTCTAATATTTGATAAAAAGTGATTTCAGCTTCATCAGAAATAATCATTATACTTATAAAATAATTTACCTCTTCTGTTTGCTGTTCAGACAATTTCTTGAAAGCGCTTATATCACTACTGTTAAAGCTCTATTATACACTCTTTATCTAGCAAATTAGAGTCTATAGTTTTAAAATATTTACTACATTTACAGACATGTTCAGACAATTTCTTGAAAGCACTTATATCACTACTGTTAAAGCTCTATTATACACTCTTTATCTAGCAAATTAGAGTCTATAGTTTTAAAATATTTACTACATTTACCAACAAGTAATGATTCATTGCCATTTTACATTCATCTACTAAATATAGCGGCAAATAATGATCTTTTATTGGGTCCACGTGAAATCAGAGCTGAAATAACATTTATTATATTTGTGAGACGCCACGATTTCGCATTTTTACTGGCACTACTTTATTATTTTTTATCTACTTTATTTTGGGGCATTTCTCTGAAAATAAGTAAAATGAATATAACATCAACTCCAATATTTTCAAAATAAGTAATGTATACATAAAAAATGCCATATTCGTTACCAACGCTTCGCAGTTAAATACTTAAATGGTCCACTCCACAGAATAATATTTACTAAAATCTGAGTCTCATAGACAGCAATGGTAATTTTTTAACGTTTAAAATTACATAAATACTACCTCTCCAAATAGTCAAAAATCGAATTAATTCCTCCTAGTTTCTTAGAAAACTTCCTTAAAGTATTATCGCAGTTTGGTAAGTTTTTAAGTGAAATGAAAAAGATAGAACCAACCACCAGAAAGTTTAGTTATTTGTAATAAAAGCTGTATCTGAGCAGAAAAACTGACAAGAAAAAGTGTAACTATATTTTTTTTTTATATCTGGACACATATTTCTTTGGAATACATCAGGCCACACACGGACATCTACCAGATCTACCAGTGGACTTTGGTCCATCCTTTGAGAATCTATGGTATAAACTGACTTGTTGTTGAAAAATTATAATTTAATTATGTTTGATATATATGTATATATTTTCTTATTCTGATCAGTATTTATTTAGAATATATTGTAATATTTATTTTTTTTACAATAATCAGAAATTGCACTGTTACGATTAAATATTTTATTTTTAAATTATACGAAATAATTTTAAACATCTATATAGATTTAAATCTTCTGATTAAATATAAATTCATAAATATGTATCGAAATTCAAAACATCAAATTTAGTTTGATGCAGTACTGCTATAAGAAAGCTGCAATACAATTATACTAATTTCTTTGCTGAAATCTGCGGGCTTATTAAGCAATAAATTATTTCTACAAATAACCAATCACAAAAGACAGGTGGCAGCACATTGCAGTGGAGTGTGTATAAAGAATTCTACTTATTACCACTTAAATACCACTTAATACCACATTCCACACTCCACTTAAAGCCAGAATATACAAGAGTGTATATTCTGGCTTTTGACGGGTGGTCACATTAATGTGACTGGACTGTGTATTAAAAGCTATTTGAGAAGTATTAATAACTGAATTTCTGTTATTAATTTTTCAAAAAAAATTCTTCTTGAAGACTACTTTTACTAAATGTACTCTAATGTGCAAATATAAATTTTATTTTTTAAAATTCGTTTTTTAATTAAAATGTTTAATAATTATATACTTTCATATGCGCTGGTTTATGGTATTTTTAATAGCGTTTCCTAAGAAAATACCGAGTTTTATAACTCAAAAGTAATTATCTCTTGAAAAACGATTTTAAATTGTAAGTTTAATTTATTTATCTTAATAAGCATGAGTAAATTCTAAAGAACATTTTAAGTTAGTATAAAACATTTTTCCGGAATTTGTTTTTATATAAATGAATACAAGTAGCAGTAATTTACTTTTTCTGCATGTATTCAATTGATACACATAAAATATACGTCGCTCAAGACTGTCCATTAATATTTTTAAAAATATAACACCCTATCAAATATATTTATCATATTATACATTTAAAAATAAATTTACACACTGACAGCATTCTTATAAATACAAATCTTGACAGGAAAAAATATATATTATGAATATTGTATGTTTCCATTCTTTAATTTATGATTCATTATTCAATAAAAGGTGGGGTTTCAAATATATGCGTGTGCAATTTAATTAAATTATTGCATACCAATAATTGATGGGAAAATAAACATTTTTCTCTTAATGGACGAAAAAAAGAGAAATTTTCACACTACAGCTTGATGTAAGAAACAATGCTTTGTTTGAAAAAATAGTGATGAATATTTAATACTTCCTTTTATCAATTTGGGAAATTTTTATTTACTAAGACAGGGATATTTTCAGTGGCTATTCCAATACTGATATATGTCCAAATATCCTGTTATTTTGAAAAATACTACCTATTTCCACATATAATGCATATTCCTATTTGCTAACATTAAATATGTATGACGCAATCTAAAACTGATTACGTCTCCGTTGCTATCGACATATTTGGGAGAATTCTTAACAAAGAGCTTTTCATTCCTATTGGCATACAATCACTGAATGAGTAAATGGAGGGTGGATAAAAATATGTAATAAAAATGTAAACAGAAATAGAACACAAAAAAAAATACCTTGTACAAAATGAAGGAAAATAATTGATTATTTCACATCGTTGTGACAAAGTGCATGTTTAAAGATAAATTTTTCTGTTCAGTTGAGGTTGGCTATTGAATAAAGGTTGTTGTGCTTTTTTTGAGCGTAAGATAAATAGTGAATTCTGGTTCTTTTTTCAATCCTATAATATAATGAATTTGTATAAATTTATGAAACTACAATTATCATTTTATGCTATTAATAAGAGATTATGAAATTTTCGGAGGAATTCGTTAATAAATGTTTAATTAATGGTTTAATGGCTTTATGGATTGAGTTAGAAAAACTGCAGAGAATGTGAAATGCAGCACATTTTTCAAATGAGTTCTTTTAATTCAATATCATTCTATGTAACTTTCTTAGCAATAAATAATCAAGAAAAGTGAAGAATTTAAATAAGTTTATTATTAAAAGAATTTTGTTGCTTAAAAAATCGATGTATCAAAACAAAAGATTTAGAAATCTATCAAGATTTTTTAATTTACTATGCATTGTATTTGAAACATTTGGATTGAGATTTAAAAAATCGAAAAGGACGCATAAATTCAATTTGCGAAAAATTGGTCCGTGTATTATATGCATTTTAATGCATTTGTTCCCAGTGTATAGAAGCATTGTGTTTATTAATCTCATAAACAGAATCGGATATAACATAAAATTAGCGATGTTTCTAATCGCAAGAGAAAGTCTTATTCTTGTAATTTGGCAAGCTGTTCATTTCCACAGAAAGAAGATAAAAAATCTGATGCAAAATATTCTAAGAATTTCTTTTCTCTTACCAAAAGCCAAATTCAGAAAAGGTAATGCGTTATTTTATCTATTTTTAATCGCTATTTATGTATATCCTTTCATTGTAACAAGCATACGAATTGCCCTTTTTTCGTATGACGGTCTGGTAAAATATCAAGATAATTCAATGCTCAATTTTTTTTCTTTTAAATCCCCCTATGTTCTGGCATTTGCAATTCAGTGTATGTATAATTTTTATATCTTAGTTTTGCCATTACTTGTGGGTCTGTTATATGTTTATATATGCTATCATCTTGCTAAGATGCTTTCCCATGTTACTGACATATTGCAGAAATGCCAGTCTGAGGCAAAAGTAGGTGTTTTGTTTCATCATGCTATTAAGTTATTCTGTGCTATTGAAGAGACAGAAGAAGCACTTTCTATATGTGTGTTTCCCGTAGTGGCACTCAACCTTGGATTATCATTTACAAGCTTTGCCTACACTCTTGGATACTACAACGTCTCTACATCAGCAACTGCAGGTGTTGTTTTGTGGTTCATTAGCACTCAAGCGTGTTTTATATCTATTGTGTGGGTGGCATCTGACGTCAAGAATAAATCCAAAGATTTAAAAAAAGCATTTCAACTTGCACTGATAGAACTGGAAGTAAGTGAACAGACTTCTGTGTTGTATTTTCAGAAAATTAAGATCCTTGATTCTGTGTCTTTAACTGGATGGAAAATGTTCGAATTTACAAGAGGATTGATACTGAGTGTTGCTGGAATGATACTGAGCTATGGAATTTTGATACTACAAACAGAGAATTACAAGGCTCGTCGTTCGCCGCACTTGATTAAAGATTTACACAGGAAAAATTTAATATGAATTGTAAATGAATTCTGATGTATTTCAAAAAAAGTTGCGAATTACATTTATTTAGAAGTAGTTTCATTCATATGGCTCA
The DNA here is from genome assembly GCA_021605075.1 of Caerostris darwini. Taxonomy (NCBI): domain Eukaryota; kingdom Metazoa; phylum Arthropoda; class Arachnida; order Araneae; family Araneidae; genus Caerostris; species Caerostris darwini. The sequence continues at coordinate 144,948 of BPLQ01007119.1, forward strand.
CAAATCAAGATAAATTCTGTCAGCCTTCTCTTCAATACCAAAAAAATGTGTTTCATTTTTATATCATAATAGCTTTAAAATATATATCTGTTTATTTCAGACGAATAACATATGAAGTGAGGCGATTTTTTTTATTTAACATCAAAATATTCAGCATTTTGCTAATCTCCAAAATAATTACTATTATTTCTGATCTGATTTTGATGTTTTGAAATATAAGCTGCATATAAAATAATGAAACATTTCACAATTAATGTGTGTTAAATTCCCAAATTAATTAATTAATGTGTGCAAGATCTATAATAGATAAATGAATCGAAATTATAGAATCTAATCCTATAATAGATAATCAATGACAAATATTACCTGTTGGAGATTTTTTTTTTTCGTTGTTTCGCTTTTTAGTTATCTGTATTTGTCAATCAACAAATGCAGATTATATTTATAAATATAATTTAAGCATAATAGATATTTCTGAATTTTTATATGGTTATTGCAATTAGTTTGTTTAAAAAAATATTATAATGCATTATTCAATTTATTGTTCATTGATTATTTGTTTTCATAAAGATCGTTTATTTTACGAAAATATGTGTTTTATTACGTAAAAAATGCTTTTGTTTTATGATAATATAGGTTTTTTTGTATTATGTACTCAGCAGAATAAATAAATTGATAAGCAATTCTTTGTTGTTTTTATTCGATGTTGATAACAAAAATGTCCCTCATCACTATAATAGGATTTCTCCTATATTTAATGTCAATTTTTAAGGAATTACTATTCACTACTTTAAGGTATTTCTTATCAATTGTCTCATGCAAAAAGTATTTTACAAAACTATTAAATATACACGAAATCTAACTTTGCCTTGAGATAAAAGCTTTAACATTTACTACCAGAACAATTCTAAAAATTTCCAAAAACTGTAAGCGATTCCAGAAAAAAAATTATTTCTAGAAATAGTAATACTGATAAACAAGAAAAGAATCGAAAACATCTATATTTAATATAAAAATATATCATTGAATTTATTTATGATTTACATTTATGTTAATATACATTACAACTTTATTCTATATTTGTATTTAATAATGATACTAGCAAATCAGCAATTTCTCTAACTTTTCATGATGCAAATCTATTTGTTAATTTATATCTACTTGTTAATTTACATTTTACTAATTTAAACTTCGATTTTGCCGAAATTAAAAAAAAGGATTCTAAACAAATTTCAGGATTCTTATATTAATTAAATTATATGTCTATTTTATGATTATCAGCAAATATTCCTAACAGAATTTTGTTATTCATTGCTTGGTTCTAAGTCTAAAATCACTGCCACAATAGTTCTACCAGTACTATTTGAAAAGCGATGTTGGTTATTTATTTTAAATGAATACTATAATGTGGCATGTGACATTCAATAATTGCCGTGACCGGAAAATTATGTCGATAATGATCACTTCTGGGAAACACATCTTCATAATTCTAAAAATGATTAGCGTAACGGACGTTATCGGCAAATCCAGAATGATAAAACTACGAGGCTACTCAATATTTGGTCTCTTTTACGATAATTGGATTTTGAAATTTACAATGTGAATTGATATGTTTTCCATAGTAAGTCAATTATTTTGGAATGTTAAAGTTCTAACAATAGATTTTTAAGATAATGTTACCGTTTACCACGTTCAAATAGAATTACTTTTAAGCATTATGTGTTTTATTTTTTTTTTAAATGCCCATTTGCCGGAAACAAATTTTTCACAGGTAATAAATTTTCAAAATGTGTATTATTCATTTACCATAAAAAAGGTAAATTATGTAATTTAATTAAAAGGTAAGTGTCGTTTGTTGAAAAATTGTAATTTTACGTTTCAACAAATTTTGTTTCCATTAATAAAAAGTGTTGAGTAGCATATTTAAGTAGATTTAATATTAATTCAGCCATATTGTTCCATTTTAATATTGGTTAATAAGTTGAATCTTTAATACATAAGAAAAAGAAAGTTTTTCATGTGATATTTAGATTAAATGAAAAAAAAATATTTCAAAAAATTATTTTTTATTTAAATTCTTTATTTTTTTAAATATCATACATATTATTTTTTTATTAAATATGATATTAAAAAGAGACGTTTTTTTCTTTGATATAATTATAAATAAATGATAAATTTATAAATACATAATCTATTTAATAATCTATTACTTCTGAAATGTTAATTTTTATAAAGGGTGATTTAACTTGAAATCATTTACTTGAAGACATGTCTTTTGAATCTATATATCTATAGTAATAGTTAATAATTTCTTACGTTACAACCTCCATACTATATAATTACAATTTAAAACATGCACTCCATGTGAGGACATGTGATACCATCATTCCTCCCCTTCTCTCCCATTGAAAGAGCAATCTACTTGCCGTTTGCAGTATACATACATTTTTCCAGTATACATACAAACATACAAGTACCATTACAAACATCTATAGCGGTGCCATAGATGTTTGTAATGGTTCGGAATCCACTTCAAATCGTAGGTCCCTGTCATATATGACCGTAAAGTGTTATGGAGCCCAATTAGCCCAATTCTTTTCACTTGCATCATTCTCAAACTGTAAAGATGAAACTCAGCTATAGGTTCAGTGATGTGGTGTGGTGCAGTAGTAGTAGTATACGTACAGGAATAATCTGTTAGGCATCGTAGGAGGATCAGATCATTCGTCATCTAGCCCGCTCTAAAATTTTAATTCTGAATAAAATAAAATACAAGCAACGTCAACCTCTCAATAACATTTTATATATGTCTATCCATTCAACATTATCTTATCATTAACGATTATTTCTTAATGGTCAATTTTTCTCCTTAATAGCACATAATATATTTCTTTAATATTATTCTTTCAGTGACAGTTACAGCAAAGAAACCTTTTCATTTTCTTCGAAAAAGCTATTACTGCAAATTGCTTAAATCCTCTGAAAATGAGTTTTCGACCAAAATTGTCCTTAGCTCGTTGTTCTTAATAACGTACAACTGAATTATTTGGCGAAGGAACATTCCAACTGACAATTTGATGCAGTATGGTAGGATTTCTATCAATATAAACATTTAATTAACTGGTGTGTGTTTATTTTTCCAATTTTTGCGTTTACAACTTTTTAGTTACTTTGACATTTTATCATTATATGATAATATATATTTTCGTTAAGCTGTAAGTTCATATCATTTAAAAATTAATTGTTTCAAATTATTATTTCAAAAAAAAAAACCTCAGACTTCGCTTCCATCATCAATTACTACGGTAATTCCCAAAAATATCCAATTCTATTCCAATTTCTTTAGGGACATTAATTTAGGGGAGAATCACATTATGATACTTATATGAAATTGTATATCGAAACCATTCAAAAGGGAAAACTAGCATGATTTATGTTAATAACTTTGAACATATTTTGTACAAGAAATATGTTCAAGCGTTATATATTTAGCGTTTTAATAAATTCATAAACTCATCAATATAAGTGCAAGTGGTAGTTTTGTTATTATTAAAAATGCTAGTAACTATTGAAAGTAAATTAACTATACGCAAATACTTATCAGGCAAACGAACCAACCTACTAATTAAAAGAATTATTTTGTTTCTAGAAATGCCTTATAAACTATTATATATATATATATATATATACACACTCAAGAGCCGAAACATTATGACCACCCCTACATTTTGCAATGAACTCGCCTGGATGACGTGAAAGGCACGTGATCAGGTGGAAGTGGTATTTAACTGGTATTAAGTGGTGGTGTTAATCCATGCCAAGGCGGGTTGAAGCTGTGTTGCGCGCCAGAGGTGGGCCAACTCGTTATTGACAGGTGTATATATATATATATATATATATATATATATATATGTATATATATATATGCATACGAAGTACGCTTAAGTTCTTTGATCTCATATGGACCAATAATTGCTGTCATTGTTCGGTGAAAAGTTTAAGTGCTCAATTTTATTGCCCAATAAAATATTTAAAAAATTTTAAAATAAAAAAAAAAAAATTTATTTTAAATTTATTTATTAATTATTGATTTTTTTTAATTTATTGAGGACGAATTGTTCTTGTTAAAATTAAGAAAAAAAAGGAAAAGGTTAGTTGAAGAGTAGCAGAAGTAAAAAGCTGACAGGTATACCGCTGACAGGTAAGGCTTCTGCAGTATTGGATCTTAAGAAAGAAGGCATCAGAGGATGTAGAATTAGTTAATAATATTATGAACAGTTCTGGGCTATTTTCTTTTTTTTTTTTTTTTTTTTTTTTTTTGTCAGGAAAGTATCATAATTTGGAAGAGCATTTAAGATTCGAGTTATAATGTTTGGAATGGTAAAATTTAGTAGATATCTTTAAATAAAATTGCAGGGTACTAGGGAGGCCAATTGCATGCCTGAAGGTACCTGAAGGTTCGTCATGGTACCTCCTTCCTAAGGTACCATGACGAATTGATAATCCTTCGTAATACTTAATTTTCAAGACTTTGTATGATTATCATATTTGTACGCATTGCACAACCCCAAACCAGACTTGGATATTCAATCAATGGACGCATGCAATACAATTAAATTAAAAGTTTATTTGAGAGATATAGTTTTCAATTATAACGGAGGAATGAAACGAAGACACACAGAGATTTATTAAATTTATTACGAAGGCTTGATATCCGCTTTAATAAAATACTAATTTATTTTTCCATTAACCATGTCAGTTTATTGGAAAAAGTTTATTGTTGTCAGGAAAAATATAGTATGTTGTATAAAGAGTTATTTGCAGGGGATTATCAAAATAATGGAAACACCTGTGAATAAAAGAGACATTTTTAATGCACTTCGTAACCATTAAAATGTAATAATAACTACCAGTTTTTTTTAATTAGAAATGTATATATTATGGTAGTATGCTGTACTTTTATTGAAGTTTTGTAAGTCTTGGGTTTGTTTCAAACGCAGATGGGTTTATTTCAGCATGCACACAGCGTGGCAAGACAAGCAACAAAAGATTGGACGAAAAGAGAAGCTCTGTGAAGGATGCCGACGGGTATTGAAGCGGATTGTGATGTCTCAAAAACGAACAATTGCAACAAAAGTGACCGCAGAGCTTGATCAGCATCTGTATTCTCCAGTGTCAATCATTACAGTTAGAAGGTAATTTCATAAACAGAACATTTACTCTAGAGCAACAATTCCCAAGCCACTTGTAATATGGTATGAAAGTAATATGGTCTGACGAATCATCTTTCACACTTTTCCCTACAACAGGAGTGTACGTTTGGAGGACATCTGCACAAGCGTATGATAGTAATTGTCTCTTTCCAACTGACAAGCATGGAGGTGGATCTGTCTTGATATGGGCAGCCGTGTCGTGGTTTTCTGCTGGACCAATCGTAACCCTGAAAGGAAGGATCACTGGGTAGAAGTATAGAGAAATGTCATCTGACCAGGTCCATCCTATCATGCAAACTTTGTTTCCTGCATGAGATGGAATTTTCCAGGACTATAAGGCACCCATCCATGCAGAGGGACTTGCCCAGTCATGATTTGATGAACACGAGGATGAAGTTAAACATCTACCTTGGCCCGCACAGTCACTCGACCTCAGTATCATTGAACCGTTATGGTCTGTTTTAGAGCATTTAATACGGAATCGATATCATCCACTTGCATCTCTCCCAGAACTTTCTAAATATCTCCATGAAGAATGGCACAATATTTCTCTAAACACTATTCGATTGAAGGATCTATACTCTATTCATATGAATCAATTGATTTAAATCCACATAATTTACTTACATCCACTTTAATTTTAAGATAAAGATAATATACATAGTTGTACATATGAAAATATTTAAAAATAATAAAACTGTAAATATTTAATAATTAACAATTAGTATTTGTTTCTATTGCAATTATTTCAACATATTTCTGTATAAATACTCCTCAGTTGGTCTGTTTTAAATAAACAAGTTAGATACCCAATAAAATCCTAACAATAAATGGCTCACTCTTTTGGGAAGAAAAATAAGGAAAGAAAAGCACTATGGTAAGATTCGATAATATCCATCAAGTATAAGATCCAATCATTATTACTACGAATGATATAAATAATAAATTAGTTTTCGTAAATGTAAATATGTTTACCATTCCGATTACTTCTCACTCTATTAATAATGGTCAAGAAGAAATACATACAATATGAAAAGGATAATAAAACTAATAGTATCCAAGACCATATAAATATTGTCAGTATTTCTTATTAAATGCTGTAAAAGGATATCTGTTACAATTATTCTGCTGCGAAAGAATAATACCTTAATTTTGAGTAGTATACGTCGTGATATTATTTTTTCATTTCTTAAAATATTTATTTTATTTTAAATTTTAATTCAAAGATCCAGAAATTCAAAAGTCTATACGATAGGCTATTTTTCGTAAAATGTCTTTATTATAGTTTTTCCAACATATGGTTCTTATTTAAAAGAAAAAATAATATATTACTTTATTCGATGGACGGTCAGTTTTACTTAAATGATTGCAAAAATAAGCATATATTTTTTTTTTTCATGATATTAGCCGATATCAATTTATTCATAACGGATAAATGATTTTTCAAAAAGTTTTTGTATCATTTTTGTCGTAAGTTATGCAAATCTTTCAATATAGAATTAAGTAACACAATAACTACGTTTATTTACTTCATTGATTTAATCTTTTTTTTTTTTTTTTTTTTTTTTTTTATATTTAATATCTTCCGTTTTAAAAATATTCTAAATTATCTTTTTGTTATTCCATTTACTAATATTAACCAGATTTGCTAATTGCATTCATTTTTTTTGATAATTATAATTCCCTTTTACATAAAAAATGTAATTAAAATATTTTTAGTGATTGCACATGCAGAATTTGATTAGGTGAATCTGAATAAATTGGATTTCAAATCTATGCAGAACTGTCAAGCTGGTTAATAGAAAATTAAAACTGGTACTTACGTATTAACGGTACCTTGGCGACAGTTGCGCTAATAAAGAGCACACTCGCCAACCGCAGCTACAGATTTGGCGCCAATCTACACTTAAAATTTTTGTTCCAAATAATAAAATATATATGAAACACTTCATTTAAAATTAAAACGCTTTCAAAATATTTTTATTCCAAATAATAAAGATTGGTGACACTTAAAAACCGCCAAGTCTGTCGCCAAGGTCTGATGGTTAATACGTAAGTACCTTAACTCTTATGGTAGGAGAAAATAAAATTTTACAAAACCTATTTATCAAATGCATTCGTTATGTATAAGCGATGTGGTTATCCATTTAAAACCGCTGACCTTTCCGTAAGCAGTTTTCATCTGTTCAGAACCATTTAATTAATGGCTTTCCGTTGCATTTACTCGTAGACAAAACAAAAGCAACGTCACGAGCAATGTCTGAATTCACTTGCTGTGTTTATACAGAATTCTTTGAAAGTGAATGTGGAGTATTTTAATTATGTTTAGTATTGGATTGAATGTTGCTTAATTCTAAAGTACCTCCAATTCGGAATTCTTACAAATATTTAATTTCTGGGACAGTTATTTTTGCAATAAAATGAATGTAATGCATTTAATTATTAATGCCATCAGCATTTATTAGATTAAAAACTGGAACCTTAATATTGCAGATTATTAATTTTAGAGTGCAACATTAATTGTAGAAATAAGAGAGAAAGGGAGAAAAAATTCAGTACACAATTTTAATTTTATCTTGGTTTCATGTTTGTTGTTAGAAAATATAACACAAACTATTTTTTTTATTTCACTAAAAAAGTAAATTTTTACGAATGGATACAAAGTTTGATTTGAATTATTCATAAATGAATTTTAGCTATTTTTTTTAAAAATCTTCTACCTCTGATAAATGTTTTTCTTATTTTGGAATTAAAACTTTATTCTACGAAATTATTGACAATTTAAATTTTTTTATGTGTTCATAAATATGCATTTTAATTAAATAAATTTTTACTTCTTTATTTTTATTGATTTAAAAATTCCTTCAAGTTATAAGTGATGGTTTAATAGTTTTTTTAACATAATAATTAATAAGATCTCTAACTTTTAATTATTAATTTCTAAAAGTATTTATAAGTAATTTAAATCTTGTAGATTAATATAAGCATCGTTTTTACTAAATTTTATTATAAATAAATAATATTTGTCTAGTTCAAAGTTGTTCCATCCTTAGTTAAATATTAAACAATTTCAGACTGATACATAATAAAATATATTTTGTTTCGCCACACATTTAAACAATTTACCCCCTGAAAAATTGATTCAAACTAATGAATTACTGACAAAATTAACTTTTATTTTTATCATTTAAACATTAATTTATAATTCATTTATTAAGGCAAAAAATTTGCTCCTCATAAAATACGTTTATAAAAGCAATACATTGTTTTCAAAAACAACAATTATGAATAATTAATATTTCCTTTTAACCACTTGTAAATCATCTATTGATAAGGAAAAATAGTAATTCCGATAATAATATATCATACATTATATTACTATTTTGAAAATAAATACATATTACATTAATTAACAGTTTTCTTTTTGTAGCATGATTCATGTGGTTCTATGAAAATGTCGATAATGTTCTAGTTATATCAATATGTTTTGTAGTGTTCTCTAACACAGAGCTTTTCTTTCTTAATGACACTCCTTACCTGAATGAATAAACAAAATGGTTGATAAATTATATTTAAAAGGAGAGTAGACGGAAACTGAATAAAAAAATAATATATTTCATAAAACAAATTAATATTATTGTTGTTTGGGCATTTTTATCAGATTGCGTTTATATCACAGATGTAGTTTCAGGTTATCTTGGAGTTTATGACAAAGCTCTAGTTGTGCGTGTTTAAGCAATGATTAAATGGTATTCTCTAATTTGTTTTAATTGCGTGATTGCTTAATAAGATGCCAATTTGTTACCTTTAAATTTAAATCTTATGTCCTTAATACAACAGTTTATCCCTAATGTAACAGTTTTATCATTAATACTCCAGAAACGATATTGATTACACATTTCAAATGAATATGATACGTTAGTTGTCCATGTGACAATTGTGATGACAATGATGATTCCTACATGACATCATCTTCGACATAATTGTAGACATGCTTAATGTGATGGAATATTATCAGCCTCTTCCATATGGTATAATTGCAAATGACTATCAATATTTGGTCTCATTAAGTGCAATTGGATTTGCAATTTACAATTAGGATTACAAACAGTCGTCCACATTAATAATCATTTATAAGTACAAGGTGTTTAGTAGTAAGTTTTGTATTGATCTAAATGGCTAAAATTAAACGATCTTTATGTTTTAAAAAAGAATTATTCTTTACCATAAAGTCAAAAACCACAATTTTTTAAACCTTATGAATTAATTAAAAATTTAAATCAACTATAGTTAACTAGAAATTTTTTATTTAAATTATAGGAATAATAGGTTAAAATAATTGTTAATAAATTCAGACACTTTAATAACAAATTAAAGTATATATGTTTAGTTTTGCAATTAAATAATATCAATATTCAAAATAACATATCTGTAAATGCTATATATTTAATATATTTATTAATAAACTTTTTTTATCTTACATCTTAGAATGAGGGTATAAAATTATTAAAAGAAACTCTTATTTAATTACAAAAAATATGCATTTCAAAAAATAATTTATTTTACTGTTTTCCATTATTAAAAATATTATTGATTCAACAAAGTTCATTTTTTATTTATTTAATATGTGATATGTGAATTTAAAATAAGTTTTTAGATGAAGAATTTCTACGGATTGTAAAGCGCATATATTATTAAATAGAATAATTATATGCTTTTATTATGATGTATATATTTGCCCTTTATAAATATTTAAAAAAAACTCAAGGAATTGCTATATATTTAAATAAATCATCATCAAATATACAAAGCATGTATACAATGAGATTTAAAAATAATACACAAAGTGAAGATACACAAGAAAATAATAAGTCTTTGCGACTTTGATCATCTTAAAATCTAGAAAATTAGTTTCAGAGAATGATGAATGATGAAGATGATGAAGCATGATGATGACTCTAGAATGATGAAACATAGCCACACAAAAATGCACTATTAGTAAATATTGGATCAACATTTATGATTGACATTAATTAGGTTACACATTACCTAATCATAATTTTAATCTAAAAGAGCAAACTATACGAAATGAACTAAATTAAAGAAACCTTATATAAGATAGAATGTTTGATTAAGCTTAAAGTAAATATTATTTTCATATATATGGATATAATAAATAGTTCCAAAATACTTATAGGATTCATTGGATATTTTAAATAAAATGTAAAACTAATTTTTAACATTATTAAAAAAAGTTTGGACCTACGAATATAAAAAAAAAATTAATTTGTAGATGACATGAAGTATTCCAGCCTACAAATTCAAAAATATTTCGTTTTGTTTTCCGGTTATTTAATAAACATTTGATTTTTGCATCCTAATAACAAATCGTTTTTTTTTTTTAAGAAAAGTAATTTTTAACTGTAAAAAAAACCCCAAATAATTAACTAAAAAAATTGAAAAAAAATCATTTATCTTCAAAAAAAAAATATATGTTATTTTAAGTTAAATGTAATTTTTTTCAGATTACAGCCTCATCTGTCTCCTAAAATATTGCTGATTATATATTTCAGAAAATAAGTGTGAAGCAGACATGTATGATGTTTATTTTTCTTTCTGATTTTGAGTAATGTATTCTGAAATTTTATAGTAAGAAAAAAATTAAAAATGTTTTCTTCATATTCAGAAAAAAAAAAAAGGGAAAGAGAAAAAAAAAACAGAAGAGCATCGGCATTCGCATTTGAAGATGGCTTTTTAATGTGCATTTGGTAACGACTAGTAGGAAAAACATTGGTGTTCTAGTTAAAAATGCACCTAAATGTTTCTTTTTTTCCTTTAAAAGAATCATGCCTTAGAAATTCAAACGGTAAATCTTTCCAAAAGTGGCATTGTTCTCTGGTAGCTTCGTATTCGAAACTTTTAAGTTAATTTAAAAGGCAAAAACCTGTTAAAAGTAGTTATTAATCATAAAAACTTTTAAATTTAATTTTTTAAATAAACACGAACACATAACACAGCTGCGTTTTATGTAAATGGGATAGTAAAACATACACTTTCCATTTTGCGAAAAAATATACAAGTGCCTACTAGAAAAACGTTTGAAAATATGATAGAATATGCAAATTTCACCATTAGTATAATACCAACCCTTGCTTATAAAACTTCTATGAATGAAACATTTTATGAAAGTTATGGTCAAAAGAAGAACACCTTCAAGTACTTAAAGAAACGTTAACAAATAGTTCCTCATTTGTATAGTTATCAAAGGAGCCATTTACTTCCGTCGAACTAATATTTATACTCAGAGCCGGATTTTCCTGTAGGCTAACTAGGCTTCATCCTAGGGCCTCAAGATCAAGAGGGGCCTACATTCAAAGTGTTATCAAAATTAGAATTACACTATTCTAAAAACAGTACACATTAAAACACTGAATAGAAAATAAGGAGAAATTCTGCACATATGACTAATAAACAAACATAAAAATGCATTGGTTAAGATCAATGCGTTCGGCTCATTGGGTCTGTTCGTTTGTATATACTAGATTGCGCCAAAGTGTAGCTCATACGCTCAATGATTGCTATGGCATATATTGACGCGCCTTATGCTACTAATCTCTGGTTTGTTCCAGCATAAATAAAGTGTAGATTGGTGTAGATTGGAACAGACAAACGAACAGGCCTATTGATATTATCATGAAATAAATTTATCTGAATTGAATTTGCTTTAATGTATTAAGAATATATTTAATTTAATTTGAGAGAAAATAGGATAATTTTTATTGCATATTTTATTTTCGTAGTCAAAGATTTTTATTATTTGAATTTTTGTTTCTTTGTAAATGTTGTGTTTGATTAGTCATTGTTACAAGTACTATATAGGGTGCTGAGAATAAATATCCAAATAAGTGTTCTTGACTTTTTTTTTATTTATTATCCATGGAACATTTTTATAAAGATTAGTACCCATCACAACATGTTTCATTTAACATATTGATATATATCACAGTAATGATGTATTTTATTATCATTACTGTAATTTATGTACTGTAATTTATTATCATTACTGTAATTTATTTTATTATCCTTACTGTTTTTTTTATGTAATTTACAAACTTAAAAAGGGGAGGTGAAAGGGCCTCATAAGTGGAATAGCCTAGGACCTCTTTTCATCTAAATCCGGCCCTGTTGATACTTCTTACCCATCCACCCGAACAACGAATCAATCACACTAATTAACTGGTAATACAAATTCCGGCTTCCATGCCCACAATAAAAATTACTCATATCGGCACTGCTTTTGTACTGTTCATTGGAGTGAAATCGGATCTCGACAACTGAATTTTCATTTCTTTTAATTCAAATTTCCTTTCCCTCTCTCTGTATCTCTTTCTCTTAGCGCTCTTCTCTTTCTCGCTTTCTCATCTCGAGTGCTTCCTAATTTCCTCGGAAATTATATTCATTTCCAATTCTTTTTCAAGCTCTTCATCATCAGCTTCAAATTTCACTATTAGGGCCAAAACATCTAATGTCCTTAAACCGTCTATATATCCTTTCATTTCCGAGCTGCTTAACTACTTCTTGGAGATCACAGTTTCCTGACAATTTTTGTAAAAACACAATATCAGATGATGTATATCCAATCAATTTAACTTTTAGCTGATATTTCAACTGAGATTTAAAAAAATAATTTACTATTGTGATCCAAAAGTAAGAGCAATTATTTTTTTTCTCAAAAACTCTTTGTTTATTCTGCCAGCAACCTAAAAAAGTAAAAAATTGAAATTCCATCAGCCCCGAGAATTTTATATTGAAAATTGGTCTTACATTTTGGACACAGTAGCACAATGGGAGTTACACTTACAAAAAAACAATGAGCTCTGATCTGTGTCTCAGTCTCAAATAATTGCATTTCTTAGATTCCTTCTTCGGGTAACAATCCTGCCCGGCACCAATCACACCGACTGTCCCAGTGTGGAACTTCAACATACTTCTTTGATTCCGCCAACACATTTATTGAACTAATGTATTTACACATCATCTGCAGAAAATCATAGATGCATCATCAGCAACAGACTTATACTACAATGACACTATGGACATCAGCATGCCTTTACGAACCTCTCCAGCCTATTTGGTGCTATGGCGGTCCTGTCGATCTCACAATTTCCTCTAGAGATCTTTGAGGTCTAAACTTTGCCCATGGCCATCGCGTTCGACTCTTCCTTTCCGTCTGTTTCTTCTCCCCTGTGCCAGCTTGATGATTTTTTTCCTTCGTTTTCAGCGCGTTTTTGGTGGTCATACAAATACCGGAGCTGTACAAACGAACACAAGAGTAACATCGAGAATTTACCCCCTTCTTCTCATCTTCTGGAAACCAGTGTAAGAACTTTTCTAGCCTTCCGAATTATCGTGCACATCTTAGTAACAAATTGGTCATCTTAAATAGTATGTTTTTGTATTTCATATAAACAGATTACTGTATCAGCACTTGAATAAATACTTCAAAATTTAAAATAATATTAACTATAAATCCTGCACATAGTAACGTAAAAAAGCAGGCAGTTCGAAGCTATTTTACATCTAATACGATTTTTATTTCTTTAAAAAAATAATTTATTTATTTTATTTTGTATAAAAAATTCGTTGTCTTAGAGGAAGATATTTATTAAATAATAATATTTATTAAATAATAATAATAATAATAATAATATTAATAATAATAATTAAACACGTTATACATGTAATAAATAACACCTATCGTAGATTATGAATTTGACAGCTATATGTTACTGGTACTATATAATATTTTTATTTTAACAGACAAGTATGATTTGAGGGCAGTTTTCTAAATAACTACAGTTAATAAATAAATATTTAATATTACAAAATTTTAAGTATGATATTTCTAATGGCGTAACTGTTTTAAAAATTGTATATTGCTTACAGCATATACTGATTACAATTTGAGCTACAAGCGAGCGTCGTTAGCGAATTTTTTTACATAATGTTTATTTTAAATGGTTTGAAAGAAATTTATTATTGCATATAAAGCACTTAAACAGGTTAGTAAATCATTAAAAATTTCTTCTACAGTAAATTAGTTAACTGGTTTGTTACAATGAATTTTAATTACCTTAATGTATCATGGCTACTGTAATGTATATCGGTTATTTTAAACGACCTAAAAAATATATTCCCTTTAGTTGTCTGAAAATTGTGAATTGAAGGAAGCAATAAAAATTTACAGTTAAAATTATACGTCTTACAAGAATAATGGGCGTTTTTTTAGTGAGTATATTTCATGTAGAGAAGTTTCCAATTTTATGTATTGCATGATCCATACATAAATATCTGAAAGCACCAAAGTAGGAAAAAGGTTTTTTTCGAGTGTAAAGTTAAAGATTCTAGACAATCTTCGTGTAATTTACTATTTCAATTAAATGTAGAATTATATCCCCATTTTCTATGTATTTATTGTTTATTTCATTTTGAGATTTATTTCGATAAGATAGCATTTTGCCTAACGCATTTAAATATTTGGAACATGTAAGCGAATAACAAAGAAATCACTTAAAAAGTTTTAATTACAATAAGATTCTTAATTTTTTTTATCTTGATAAAATAAAGAAAAAATTTATCATTATTTTTAGAACTAGGAAAGGAAACATCATTTTTTTTCTAATGCAGGTGGCAAAACAGAGATATTTATCATTATGCCATCAGCAATGGCTGCACTGTTGTTAATCATTCAGCCCTTCCCAGTGGGGGTACGTGTAGCTTGAAGACATGCTACAGACGCGAGTAAATCTAGCCCAAAACGCTCTATAATAATATTAGAAAGGTTACAGTTTAAAAAAGACTCTGAAACACTGCAAACTCTAAACATGTGGTATCCAGCGGCAGAGCACTAGCCACTCAGCTATCAGACCCCTACTCTTAAAATATAAATTAAATTTTTATTTATGCATTCGATTCAAGGTTGATTAAATTAACTTTTATGTTATGCTATTTTCTTCCCATTCTTCATATGAATGAATGTTTTATATCTACGATTAGTGACAAAAATAACACGATCTTTTGTTCATCGTAGTAGATTCATTCAAGAAAGAAAATTGCAGCATTTTTATCAGCAAGTTTTTAATAATGACATTCGAAACATCTGGCATTAATAATGTGACTAGAGTAACGCTGATGCATTATAACTATAACTTTTATCTTTTCTGGAAAATTGTTTTTTATATTTTTTTGGTTTATTTTTTTTTTTATATTTTAATTCTATGTTTTTTAAAAACATTTTTTCTGACAGGTGGCAAAAAAAGTCTGGGAGAAAAAAAAAAGTTAAGAATACATGATGTAGGATTTTTAAAATTTTATTAAAAAGTTAAGCATTGTATTATGATTGATAGAACTATGAAATCATTCAAGATAAGAAGACATTTTTTATGCAATACCTTAAGAATTTTTTAAATGTTAAAAACCTTTCAGAGTTTTTTTAATTAAATTTTTCGTTAATGAAATTTTTTTAATTTAATAACTGTTATTGGTATTATTTATGTATAATCTTATAGTCATTGCTATGATTGGGCCTTTAGTCATATAAATATTAAAAATAAAGTTAATATAATCGTTCTCTTTATTCTGAAGCAAAAGATATTTTTACGTGATATAAAATAGCTCAAGGCTATTAGACATTGTATATTGTGAAAAAATATAGATTGTTTTGTATTATATCTCAGATAAAAAATTAGTTTCAAAACAATACGGAATTTTTTATTTAGTAAATCCTTTTTAAAAGAATTATTTTCACATACATTTAAAAGTTACTATGTTACAGTTTTCAACTGAGTTATTAACTTTTTCATTAAAGAAATATAAAACTGTTATTAAATATTTTTTAAGAAATTGTAAACATTAAAGACATATTTTGTGCTTTAAAATAGCTGACCAAGTTAATGAAAAATAAAATTCTACAAACTAAAAGAGCATGAGACAATTATTTTATATTTAATTCATTTCATTTGTTGAGTTAATATTACCCACATTAGCAACATTTTTAATACACAATCGATTGATATGCTAATTATTTAGTTTAAAGATAAAACTTTCCAAGCACAGCCGTCTGCTTTATGTATACTAAAAAAATTGAAACTTTTATCGTAATTTTCCTTCACCAGCTGTTTCAACTAGCGCTAAGTGATAATTTCCACGACGCTAAATACTTCCGAACTTCCATATCATCTAATTACTTAATTCGGATTGCTCTTTTTAATAATAGCTAAAAGTTCAAAAGGGCGAAAAAAATGAAGGATATGTGCAAGGAAAGATTATAACAGCCATTTATTTAATAATTAGAAAAATTTTTAATTGATAGTTTTTGTTAAATTAACTAAAAATTGTTTCAAAAATGAATTTTTTTTTTTGTTTTTAAGTAAATTTATAAAATTAAAGTAATTAATTTAATAAGTTTATTTAACTAATGTATCGATATACAAACAGATGACATATTGATATATAGAATAATATATTGAAAAATATTTGAAAAGCTTATTAAATATCTTTAATGATTAATTGGCCATTAGTTGAATTCTGTCTAGTAAAATTGTAATTGATTCAGCATTGCTCAAGATGCTTTTCAAAAAGTCCACTACACTGACTAGAAAAAAACGATTACTTGTAGTAATATGTCGTAGTGTATACAAGGTATCGTTAGTAATGTCTTCCTGGGGGACTTTTTAGCACTAATTCTCCTACATTCCAGAAATCTGAAAAAATTCCAACCAGCCTTTCTGGTCTCTGAATGGAGACTTTATTTTATAATCACGAGAATGTCTAGTAATTTTTTCACGGCAATAATGTAGCGATTGCTGACAGTGGTATATAGAGGCTGTCTGAAGCTGGCATATAGATGCTTCAGAGCTGCCTGAAACTTATAATCTAGCAATACTTTGTATGATATCTATAACATAATGTGAAATATAATATTTTGAATAGAGTCAGTAAATTATCTTATGACTTTTTTACTAATGGAAAATTACATTTACTAAAAAAGGATAGCTTTTTCAAATTTATTAAACGTTCGATAAATGAAATCAAAAAAAAAAAAAAAAAAAAAAAAAAAAACTAAACTATAAATGACACAAAATCGTACAATCTATAATTTCGTACAAAGGGCCTGAATGGCATAGTGGCTAGAGCTCTGGCACTCGGTAACACAGGTTTCGGGTTCGAGTCCCGGAGGTGTCATGGATGTGTGTAGTGGTTCGGAATCCACTTTAAACCGTAGGTCCCGGTCTAATATGATCGTAAAACGTTGCGGGGGCATTGTTACTCCGCGTCCGTGGCTTATCTTCAAGTTACACGCGCCCGCTGGGTAATGCAAAGTGAGTAACGTCTGTGCAGCGTTTGCCTTAAGGCATCTAAGACGTCCATGTCTGTTTTCCAGCTGCATTGGAAAAAAATAATAATAATAATTTCGTACAAAATCGTAGGAACAAGAATTACAAAGTTTTCAGTACTGTTGGTCAACATGTTTACAAAGGATCAATCTATAAAACTCAAAGATGAATTTTTTTTTATCTGTCCGTAATAAATGATAGATTTTTGCTGTAAAAAAAGTCACCAATTTTTTATTTGTTACTATCACCCATATTTATTACCAAGGTTTCCTAACAATAGTATATTTGAAATTATGTTAAGTGAACCACAACAAATTCAATAATAAATTACAAAGAATACAGGAATAAATATTATTCAAATTGTCAAGACACAATAAAGAGGCAATTAAACAATCTCTAAAAAACTAAATTAATTAATTTTGATTTAATATTTATCAAATTTTTTTATTATCATTTTATATTTATTTATTTGATCAACACTCAATCTGCATTAAATTGCATATGCCAAAAAAATGTATTATCTTTGAAAACGACCATACTCAATAAATTGTAATAATGATACTTTTTATCAAAAATTTATCTCAATTTACAATAGATTATGTACAATACGGCTTCTATCGTAAATTTGAAATGAATTTTTAATTTACCACCATATTTCAAGGTAGTTTTCCATTAATATAAGTTCGTATTGAACTGCGGATTTGTAGCGTTTGTTTAAAGCATTCTATAATTTTTCTCTGTAATGTCCCAACTGAAAGTTTGCATGACAATATATTTTTGTTCAGTAATACAAAAAAGTAATTAAATAAAGAGTGTTAAATGTTTATGGGAATGGATTAAATTTTTTTTGTTATGCCAAAAGACCGAAAATTTGTGTATTTCATTAGGACTTTAGTTTTTATGTGCATAATAGGAATGTTAAAAAATTAATGTCAATCGTTTGTAATGAAGGAAAGAGTTATATAGTATTGTAATTTTTTTAATTTTTATTTTAAGTAGTATTAATTTTATTTTTTAAATAATAACTTTCCAAAGGAAGGAGTGGCCATCAACAGTTGACTTAATTTAAATCGTTCATCAAGTATCCAAAAATAAACTGGAAACTCTTTTTAAAAAATACATTTAATGCTTATACATTAATAAGAGACAGGAAAACCTTTTAATATAGCACATGCGCTGGAGAAAAAAAGAATTCACTTTTTTTTTTTTTTTTTTTTTTTGCCATATTTAATGGTGATACTTCTTGAGTGGTCACATGTGAGGAAATAATAACTAACCTTAATACACATAAATTAATAGCATGACAACCTTTTAGGGGGCTGATGGTCGAGTGGCTAACGCTCTGGCGCGCGGTAGGTACCACAGGTTTCGGGTTCGAATCCCGGCGGTGCCATTACTGTTTGTTGTGGTTCGGAATCCACTATAAGCCGTAGGTCCCAGTCTCGCATGAACGTAGAGCGTCACAGAGCCCAATCAAACTTCTCACCCACATCATTCTGAAACTGGAAAAGAGCAACTCAGCTGTAGGCATAATGATGTGGTGTGGTATGGTGTAGTAGTAGTAGTAGTAAGACAACCTTTTAACATAGCACATGCACTGGAGTCAATAAGGTCCCATCCTTTCTCTTTCGCAGTATTCGGTGGCATATGTTTTACATTTGGTGTCCATATGAGGAAAAAACCACCAACCAAAAAGGATAGTTGAATTCTGGCAACGTTGTTGGGTTCATTTAGATCCTTTCCGAGCGCTAACGTTTTAAAGCAATTTAATATCGATACTATGACAGCATAATATCAGCAGATTTTTTTACGAATGTTCCGCCGGTTTACAAGTTAGGTGAAAGTATATATTATTAACGGAATTTCTGAAGGTGGACAGGAAATTGAATTCGTACAAGAAGCAAACTTTAAAGGCTCAGATTTGAGCAATGAAGAATATAATATTGAGTTATATGTCATCAAAAAATACAATATGGAGAATAAATGTCTATCTCAAAGTGTACAAACACAATTTTTTTCAATACTAGATCACATATGCTAGATGAAGAATTAATTTACAGAGTTTTACATGTTTACTAGATATGATTCAATATAATTATTTAGAAGAATTTGAAGTAAAAACTTTAAAAAGTCATTTATAAAATTAACAAAAAATAAAAATATGTCAGGGTGTAAAAATCACTGAAAAAACGCTACAAATTTTACAAAAGTGTCGTAAGAAATCTGCTCTGTAAAAAGTGGTAGGAAAAAATCCATAAATTTTTAGTAAGTCACATTTCCTTATATCCTGCAAAAGTTGTTCTGAAGAACAGGATGATAACTAGTCTATTTAAAACTGAATAACGGTAAAACAATAAAGCATTGTGTACGTATGCAAGAAAATTTTATCGTAGTTCTGAACTGATTTCTCGTATTAAATAAATAAATTTCATGCTTTATTTTCTCAAAATTTTCCAATGTAAATGTAATCTAAAATACGGATTTTACTATATTTTGATAATATTTCAACAAAATGCTTATTTTACACATAAAATTATTAAATACGTCGAAAAGAGCAAAATATAAGCAATTACAAAAAGACAAAAAAATAGAAGTAAATTAAAATTACTATTATCTAGTTTAAAATTACTATTTAAATAAAATGTCTCCTGTAAATATACCTTCAAACATCAAGAGTAAATTATTTTTTTGTTAAAATAGTTAACATGTTATCAAATAGTAGCTTAAATTGGGGTCAAATTGACTCCGTATGTATGTTATGAAATTGAGTGTGTGTACTGAAGGATTAAAATAAGTAACTCTTAAAATTAAACTGCATATAACATAGATGACTCATGAGATTTATATGTTTCATTAAATTGAATTCATAAATTATTATCTCAATGCAGAAAAAAAAAACAATAATATTTATAAAACAAATGTATTTGTCCCTAATAAAGTGATTCCTCTAAAACCTTTGTATTCAAATATTGCTGTTATAAGGTATGGTAGTAATTGCAATGTTATTAAGTACATAACGTTGAATTAGATTTTAGAAAAATGTAAGAGTTTTTTAAATTGTTTAAGGAAGTAAGTAAAAATAAACAAACAAAATTTGTGACTTAAAGAATAGGCTGTTTTTTTTTAATTAGAAGATTCGTAATGCATTATTATTTTGTAAAGTAAATTATGTTTATAACTGAATGAGTAGAATATCATGATATGCTTACTAATTGTATCAATAATAGATGTTTAAAACTTCAAACATTTTAGTAAACAAATGGCGTTTTTAATGATATCAGGCTGATAGTTTTATATTCGTAAAATGTAGTTCTTTTTACCGTCAATTTTAAAAATTATTAGACAGTACCTTAGGATTTACTTGGGCTATCAAACAAAGAAAGAATAAAAATAAAATACTCGATTTCTTTCTTTTCATTTCTTCAGGGTGCTCTTCTTCAAATTCTCTTAGAAGTTGGAAAGCTAACTGACAAAAAACTGATAAGGGGCACTTACACTTCTTGCCCATTGACAATACGAAGAAATTCAATTACAATCGAGACAAAATGTAGGAGAAACTTTAAAAGCATTGTGTCCTTTAAAGAAGAAGAGATTAAGAAACAGAACATGTCAAAAAAGTTAGCAAGAATAAAGGGGAAAATAAAATTCTCTTTTATCATCTTTTCCTTTTTATTTTTGATTTCTTTGGCCAGACGCGAGTATCTATGTTGCGTACTTTGCCATAAAATGTCTGTAACTATTATTCAATTTATTTCTACACAAATATTAAAAAAACCTTCAATCGTTGATTTTTTTTTCTAATTCGTGTAAGGGCAATACTGCCTGTAGCTATGTGCCATTGTTAAATTTAATTTGATTTTTAAATCGAGTCCTTCTATGTTTTAGGTATCATCATGAAGCGAGAAAACACCTTTGAAAAATGAAAGATTTTATTGAAATAATTGTTGAGGAAAGACGACGTTTTAATAATGTAGTGGGTTGTTGAGAATAAAAAACACTTTTACGAGGTATATTTGTTTCCGATTTTTTGCCTTTAAAGACACTTTGATTTAAGTATTATCAACGAAGTCCCAAAAGTACGTTTAATAAAATTAATAATAACCATAAAATAAGAATTCAAAAACATTATCTAACTGTACATAATGTATCCTAAAAAGCAAATTCAAAAGATTGTTATTAAATCTAACTATATACACTATTTTGACAAATGTTGTTATAGTTTAGAGCTGATCAATATTTATAAGATCCCACCAGGAAAATATTTTTATCTATCTTATGCCGTTTTATTATTTTCTATCCCTTGCAAATAATTTTAATAACTTCTTGCAGATTCAAAGAGTATTAACAACTAAATATTATTAATACAAGAAATAAAACTTCCCTTAGAACCATGCATTCTTTGTCTTTATCCGAAGAACTTTGAACTTTATTGCAAACATGATATTGTTAACGAGTGTTCATTGCGAAATCCACACTAAACAATCCTGCAATTACAATCACACCATTTTAATGTTGTAAAAAATTTAAATGTTGCATAAAATTTAATTGAATTCTAAAAATTGGTGAATTATTTAGCATTCCATCGGTGCCAGATTCTCCATTTTAACAAATTCAAGAACTTTGTAAATTAAATACAAAACAATATTTGAGTTTTTACTAACAAGCTTCAACTATATGATAGCAAATAATGTTTTACTTAGGCTGATTTTTTTTTCAGTGAAGTGAACAATTTCCGGCAAAAGATATAAGGAAAGAAATAGACTAGAATGACATGGCAAAAAAACAGCATGATATGAACTGCGAAATCAATTTGCATCCTATAATTAATTCTGAAAAAAATTGACAACTTTGACAAGCGAATAAATAAAAAATGTTTAATTCAATAATTATGTTTTAAAAATGCCTCACAAAGTTTGACATAACCATTTGCCCAATTAATCTCACAAAATTCCCTTCATTCCTTTTTTTTAAATTCAAGAACTGAGTATAATTTCTAGGATTTAGTTGCACTGAAGGAGTAAGAGCCCCATTACAGTTACCGTCGCACACTTTATTAGTGAAATAATATAATGAGAAACTCCAAGATGCATATATTAATATATCTTATAATATATAAACTAAGAATTTTTATATATTTAAAAAGTTAAAGCATAAATTAATATATATTAAAATAAGTTTAAAAATACATCCTAAAGTCATTTTCTGAATATGAAAATAATAATTTAATTTTATCATTTTTTTTTATGCTTTGAAGTTTAATTAAGTTAATTTTAGAAACAAATTAGCAGATTATTAACAAATAAAGAAGCATGTTAGAGGAAAATGGGATAGTATATTTTTTATAATATTCTTTCAAATAAAAATTGATATATGCATCTTGGAGCAAATTAGTTTTATTTATTTATGAAAACACAGCACTTAATTTGCAATTAAGGCATTGATTACCAATTATATTAGTTGGATTATTTGTTTTAATTTTAGAAAAAAATTTACATATGTTGCACAAATGACAACTCGTCTTGAACGTCAGTGTCGTTTCAATCAAAATTATGTATTTAAAAATTTAATTTAGAATTGATCAGAATTAATAGAATATATAAATTATGCCTTAGATTTATGTATACAAAAGTAAGTAATGATTATTTCGCAAGTAATGTTTGCTCATGATTTTATTCCAAAAATGTTCGACTGGCCAAGCAGAAGTTTTATCTCTTGATTTTTAACGGTGGCAATTGAAGCCTAATATAATGTGCATACATTAAAAAAATTATTTATTTCAAAAAACATGAACATTTTTATTCATTATTTAAATGAATAAATATCAGAAGTAATACGTTACATCTTATTAAGAGGAATTCCCTTTCAATGATTCTTGTTTCACATGTATTGTAATTTAATGTCAAATATGCCATATTTTATTGTAATTATATGTAATAATTACAGTATTGTAGTATAAAAATTAACTGCCATACTTAAGTAATACAAAATCCCTTCCTTTTAATGCATTTGTAATTAAGAAAGGATATAGATAAAATGAAAGGATTGCCTAAATGCATTATGCATAAAAAAAGTCTTTCCCGATTTTGTAAACGAATGCAGTTCTTTATAGAAGTTAGCTTTATAATTCCTATTCACTAATTAGCGAACTCAGCTAAAAAAAAAACGATATCCCTTTGATCTTTTTAGTTCTATTTTCCGATTTTTTTTTTTTTTTTTTTTTTCGTGGTTTACTTTGGAGCAAAAATAATCAAAGAGGGGGATTAATTAAATACTTTGATGTGCTTTTATTAGATTTACTTCCTCATTAACGATTCCCTAAAAGAAATTTACAATGGTAACTGCAAAAAAAGGGGTGCTCTGAGACATTTAAATGGAGACTTCTTAGCAATGGCTTTTCCTGCTTCAAAATTGAATTCGACAAGCCTGTTCCAAATCCCATCCTTTAAAACCATATAAAAACGTAATGGAACGTAGTTAATATTTTCATACGATGTTGTAATGCTATACTTTAAACTTAGAATTAGATTTGTTTTGTTCATGTATTTATTTGCTATCTTGGAAAACAGTGCTTTATTTGAAATTGTAAAATTAAACTTTAATCAGAATCACATTTCCTAATTTATGATTGCCCAAACTTTTAAGTTTCCTCTTCTCTCTGTTTAAAATTGTATTTAAAAGAATGAACAATGTATCCAATGGCATTTAGTAAAATTATTGTATCGAAAATAAATATCTTAAGACCAGGAGGTTGCGGCTTTTATTACAAAAGTTTAAAATAACAACATAGATATCATTCGAGATTCTGATTTGTGTCCTTACTATCAACTTGTCTGGTAATTTCACAACAACCAACTTTAATGTTTTTAAGAAATAATCTTAATGCTTTCACACAATTGTTTACAATCACAATTATATCATTATTTGCTGCTATCACTGATTTGAACTTTAATATCATGTTCATTAGCTGAATAACTTGATTAAAAAACAATTAGGGTTAGAATGCAAAACATGTCGAACCCATTATGTAGGGTGCTGATAAGTAGTCATCTAGTTTAGAAGATACGTTTTACATTTATTCTTTTTTTATTCAATTTTGTAGATACATTTTGTTATTTTCATTTCTTTCTAGATACCTCGTGAAAAGTTTGAAAAAAATTACTGAACTTGAATGTTAATATAAAAGACCCAGATGAACCCAAATATATATATTTAATATTATTCTTAATTTAATTCACTATTGTTAAAATGGTAGAACATTCATTTATTAATATCTTATAAGAAAAATGTTTCGTTACTGTTAAAAATATATTATAGGTCAAGTTTCATAATGGAAAATAAAAACATTCTTTGACGAAAACTCTTGATAAAGTTATTCTCTTAATAATATTCTTACTTAATCATTCCTTCACTTTTGATTTTCTTAGGATATTATTACTCTTCCAGAAAACCTCCTTGAGAAGAAAACACAGAAACTTGCACTTCTCATTTAAAATTCCGCATGCTTATTGTGTTTGTTAGTACGTTTTTTTTTTAAATTTATTGTTTTATTTATTTTTCTTTTTGAAACAAAGACAATTCAGCAATTTACTCACAAAAGTATAATATGGAAATTCAACCTACAGTTTATTTACCCCGCATAGCTGCAATTGAAAAGGTAACAATTTATCTCAAAGGGAAACTCTGTGTTTATGTTTGTAATTTAAAACTGCAGTTTACTTTTTATTTTATTATTGGTGATTCGAAGCTATTGTTTCTTTTGTCTCGGAATTACCCAACAAACTTTTGTCTTTTTAAAATTTATTTTTTCTTTTTAACAAATTAACGAATATATAATGCACGGGGGAATTAAACATACATATATATTTATTAATTTATTTCAATGTGCAAAATTTTTTGCTGTTCGCAAATGAATTAATTATGCATTACTTTGTGCTTTGATACAAGAAAAGCACAAAGTAATGCATAATTAATGTTTGTTTTATGGTATGTTTAAAATATATTTTATAAATAAGTACATTGCTAACTTACTTTTAAAAAACTCACACTCACTTACATACAATTAATATTTATCAAAATATAATCATTTTAAATAACTTGCTAATAAATGCAATGCATGGATATATAGCAAAAGTCAAAATAAAATAATAGATAAAAATTCAATTTATTTATTCTAAACATTTAATTGTACAATTACTAAACATTGTTTAAATATATTCATAAGAAAAAAAATTCAAAAGCATGGTTTCAATGGTAATTTATAAAAGTCAAGTATTAAATATTGAAAATCTTCGAAAGCCTTCGGGCGGGGCGTTTATACAATTACTGAATTAAATATTGAAAAAAAAACATGTACAATTTTGAAAAAGTCTATTATTACTATTATTTTATTTATTTATTTTTATATTCCTTTCCTGAATTTCTTAGCATGCAAATATTTAGCTTTGCCCTGAGCCACATTTGGAAAGAAAATCTCTTCCCATTGTAACTAATGTAAAAAAAAAAATTTAAGGATAATTGTTGTGAAGAAAAATTATTAATTTATATGCATTCTAAGACACCCATTTTGAAAAATGAGCAAAAATACTGTACCACGAGAGAGTTTATTTTCTTTTTGTGCAAACTTCTGACTCAATGCTCTTCAGTACCTATAGATTAGCGAATAACTTCGAGTTATTTATTGCTTATGACGCAGTGCTTTAACTTTCAATTACTTTTTTTTTAAAATGCGTCTGAAAACATTTTAATGAAAATAGCAACAATATATCTATAAATCAAAAATTTAGTTCTTAATCTAACTTATAATCCGAATGATTATATTTATATTTGATTTTTTGTTGCAAAAGTAAACTTATTGATCTTAGATGATCTTCGATTAGATAATTAATGAAGTGAATTTAATCTTAAATATACCATAGTTTTGGAGTTTGTAAATTTTATATATATATTGTATTTTCATTCATAATCTATTTTAATAAAAAAGAGTTTAATAAGTTTTAGCGAGAAACAAATCTATAAAAATGAAAAAATTGGATTTATAGCAATCGAAAAAAAATTATGTTTGTTACAATAAAACAAAATATTATTTTAATATTGAAAAAAAACCCAACAACTGTAGAATGGCTTTACTTTTTTGGTGTGTTCCAACAATAATCTATCAGCAAGATGATTACTGCAGCTTAATACACTTAACTTATGATCGTGGTGTTTTAAATGAAGTTTGAATGCTATGCCTATCATTATTGTTTCGATGAATAATTACATATTTTTAATTTCAAATTTTAATTATGTAATAAGTTTTCATTTTTTTATTATAATACGATGGAAATTATATATGGAATATGATGGAAATTATATATGGAATATGATGGAAATTATAAAATATTATAAAAAAAGGAAAACGTATTACATGATTAAAATTTGAAATGAAACCTATGTAATAATATTGATACACTGGCAAAACATTTCATAAAGTTTATTTACAAAATAAAAACTGAAACCAGAGCATTATACGCCTCTCTCACTGATTTGTTTAGTAAATGTAAAACCCCAGAAATATAACTTTGTAAATTAAAATTCAACAATCAATTTTGATATTAGCATTCATGAATATTTTAACCACCAGATATCGTTTTTTATAAAATTTCCTTACCAAATTATTCTTCATTGTAATAAAATTTAGACATTAAGTAAATGTTCATAAAATTATTTTTTAATTCTTACTTATAGATTTTGTACCTTTTTTTATCTAAATGTAAGTTAGGAAGTAAAAAAGATAAATAAAATATGTTGCAATATTTATGAGAATAAATAGCGTGCAATTTATTTATTCCTTCTTAAATAATCGATCGGGCTCTATCTAAGAAAATGAGTTTGTGTCTTACTAGGCATATGGTATTCTTCATGATTGAAAGCATTATCTATTTAGATAATATATTTTGAATTTTCTGTTAAGAGAACCAGCTACTTGAAGAAGAAAGTGAATGAATTAAATCATCCATCATCAAACGAAATCTTAATGCAATGCTTTCCTCACTTTCTTTTTATATATTTAAGGATTACGCTTGAAAGCACTTCACAGTAGGGTGCATGTAAAAAGTGCTTGAATAAGATTTTTCAAACTTTGATTGATTACATTAATTATCATCGCGACCAGGAAAAGATAATTCTAAGCATATTTTATAATAAAAAGATACAAATTTATGTCTAAACAATGAGATTTTAATCAAGATTTCATGGACTTTTTTAAAAGATTTTGTGAATTTGGACAAAAATAAGCCTTTACCATTATTTCCACTTATTTTAATTAAATTTAGAATATCTCATAATAATATGTATAACAAATTATAATGTCAATAATTATGTCTATTATTACCAAATTAACAACAGATAGTTTATAATCACATAACAATTCATTGAAGTTAAAAAAATATACATAGATATTTACATTGCCAATTTTTTAATAATAAAGTTTGAATGCTTCAGTACATCGTAATTTTATTTATTACTTTTTTAATATCCTTAGATAAAATCTTTTGTATAAATGCCGAATAATATTTTTGATAATTATTTTTAATATGCATTGTGTTTGTATTTGAATGAATTTCTTAATCTAAAATGAGGGTCAGCGACCTTAATCTTATTGGCAAAATAAGTTCAAGGAATAAAGCAAATAAGGTATAGGATGGCTTATAATTATTAATTGACTAATGATTAGATGCTATTAAAATCAGTATATTAATCTATATTTAAGAGCCAACTCAGATTTATTTTCTAACTGCAATAACTTGAAATTTATGGTTAATTTAAGATGGTTCTAGATGATTTATGGTTTATGCATCTTGATGATTTATGGTTGATGGTTATAGAAGATTCAATTCTTTTTTAAAAATTATTTTCACCATTTTTAGGGGATGTTTCCAAAACATTTAAAATTTAGACAACCAGAACTGATTTATAGCAAGTTTATATCTTTAAGTGTTGAATACAACACGTAAAAAAAGAAAAAATATTTTTTGATTAAATAAAAAAAAATAATTTAGTAACCTTTGTTTTGAAATTTTAGTATAATTAAAAATTTTTGCTTAAAATATTGTAAATTCACTATTTTTTTTTCCAAAATACATCTCCATAATTTTTATGTGTAATTAAGTTAAAATAATTAAAATAGATTATACAAAAGTAGTACATATTCGGAGGAATATATTATGAATTTACTTTCCATCATTACTTAGTCTACTTAAAATCCTAAATAAACGCATGATTCTGATTGGTTTTGTGACATTTTCCAGCATTTGAGTGTGTAACATTTTTCAGAATTTCAATATGTAGAGTTTTCTTACATATTTATTTAAATGCAACATATTTTCTCAGATGTAACTTATTTTTAAAAATATTTTGTAGACTTGAAATGGAGCTTCTTTCTCAGTAAGAAGCAACCTCATATGTTTATTTTAATGAGGAATTTTGAACAACTGTCTTTTAATAAAGCTATCCAGATTTAATGAATCAATTACCATTCATAATAAGTACAGATGTATGCCTGTACTTTCTTTTAATTCCATCTTGATTGAATCCTTTAAATTAGTTTTAAATAGTTTAATATTTTTAAGTGAAAATATATGGGATTTCACTTTATATATCTCCAAGCATATTAAGCAAAATTTTACAAGTGAAAGATTTTATGAACAGTTCATTTTAATGTTAATCAATTCTAGCAATATTAACATAAAACAAACTAATGTAATATTTGATGTATCCCAAGTGCAAATTAAAATGTTTTATGGAAATTTATTATGAATTTACCATCCTAAATTCTAATACTATAAAATACTTAGCTAAAGAAATTACGTTTTCAAGTTAAAAAATACTTTGATTTTTTATAAATATTTAAATACATAAGGCTAAATAGTCAAATTAAAAATATACTGAAATGGCTAAAATGGCTTTAATGACAATTGTTTTATTAATTAAATGTAATGAATATCTTCAGAGTTAATTATGTTATTTAAACTAATATTGTAAGCAATTCTTCCTGGAAAATAAATGTACCAAAACCACTTTCATTGCAACGTTAAGCAGCAAGGATTTTATGAATCATAAAACTAGTTATGTCTAGGTTACCGTAATGGTCAATTTAAAACTCATCAAATTTATGCTTCAAGTTCTGACTGGCCTCAGCATAAAAACCATAGATCAATGTTATTTTAGAACTCATTATGTTTAAACATAGAACTTTTATATATAGATTTATTCTTGAAATACACTTGAAAATTCTATTGTGTGCAATCAATATAGTGTATTCAGAACATTCTTGAAAAAAGCAAAATTTTATAGGTTTTGCCCAGAAAGCTCATTTGAAAAATATTCTTGATTTTAAGCAGAATTAAAATAAAATTTCGTGTAATGAACAAAACAACGACAATTTCAGTTCAGGTTACTTATTTCTGATGTGAATTATGGCTTTTTTTTCAATATTATATGGCTTTTTTTCAATAATTAATTTATATGCATAAAATAGTACAATGTAACAAATTTGATGAATAATATTACTTTGATTTAAAATGATTTTCTAATTAGTATTAGTATTAAAGATTTTATAACTTTTGTAGTAATTAAATCTAAATGTGATTAGTAAAAGATTTCTAATGTTTGCTTTTTAATATTGATGCCTAATTTTTTTTTTTTAATAAATACGTAATTATTTAGATAAGACTGCATTTTCTAGCAACCAACTAATTTATTTCACAACTTTAACCTGTAATATGTACTTGTCAATTCCACAAAGTAATTAATTTTCAAATAAACTTTTACCAATAGCTAACGACTTCATAGTAAAAGAAGTTAAGTTAAGACTATTGCATTCGGGTATTGAATAAATAAATAAATATGAGTAATAATAAACACGTTAAACCAAAATACTTATTTTCTAGTCTGCAATAAAAGAGTAAACATTGAATAAAATATTATTTAATATTTTAGTGTTTACATTATTAAACTAAGCTGTATCATGATTCATGTTTTAACTATCAAAGTAATGTAAAAGTTTTCCGTCAGAATCTTAATAAATTATAAAAATATAAATAAATTGCCTATCATATGAGCTTTTGAAGTAAAATTTAATTATGGCAAGACTAGTAGCAAGAAAACAAAATCTGATCGTGTACTATGATTATTCCTTTCCAATTTCCTTTACATTTTCGATATTTTTATCCTTATTAAAATGTATCCTTTGTAGTTTGAATAATGCCATCAATATTTATACTCAAATTACAAACAAACTAAATTTCACTAAAGTATAGATGACAATTACAATTTGGTAAATTTTAAGAGCGTATCGAATGATTACGTTAGAAAAGAACTGTGAGAAGTTTAGGAATTTTAATTTTAATTTAATAAGCAATGTTTCGTAAAGTGTTATTGTTATCAGTCTATAAATAAAAAAAATATATTGTGTAATTTATCATCTTTACTCAGATAAAATGTTAAGTAAATTATTTTTTGGCGAAAGGTTTTAATACGCATTTTGTTGTTCAATATTCACATAATAATTATATAAAGAGCAGTACTAAATACTTTGGTAGTAATTATGAATAATGCATTACGAACAACGCAGATTAAATTATGAATGATGTATTTTCTAACAGTTCGTCCTTAAAAAATTGTATTGAATTTTGCATTAAATGTTGTGCAGATTAATTTCAAAATAAAACTTCAACAACGATATTAATATTACATTCTAGACTGTAATCCATCAAATATAATTAGATAAAACAAACAAATGTCCAATTAATCTAAACTTAGACGCTTTTACATGAAGCTCTTAAGATATTCTATTTCATCAATAAGTTAAAATTTATTTACTTTTTCATAACTATATTTTCATATTATCTTTAAGAGAACTAAAGCGATAACAATAATTAGAAGACATTACAGCTTTTTTTTCTATTCAAGATACAATGAAATTTAATTACAAAGCTCTGTAGTAAAAAAATAAAGAAAGAAAAACGTGTTCTCTTAAAAGGTAAGATAAGTAACAAACACTGTCAAGACGCTTCCTATTGAATAAAAAGTCTGGAAAAAATGCTTTTACCAACTATATTTTTTTCTTTTTTTTACCGCAGACAAATCTCCACATTTTGCGGTTTATTTTTTTGTTTCATTATGCTATTTTTCCCTTCATTATGTTATTATATGAAACGAAAGGTGGTAAATTGTTTCTTCATGTTAAACTTTTTATCATTTAATTAAATTTTCCTTTTAATTCTTCAGTTGAAGGGAATGGTAAAACAAAATAATAAAAAATAAAAAAGGTACAATTCGTAAATAAAAACTAAACGTTTATAGTAATGGAAATGGTAAAAATAAAGTTGCATTTTCAGTAAATTGCTATGATTTAATTCATTCTGTTGCCCATATTTCTTGTGTTTATACATTAGTTTTAAAATTTTATATCCATATTAATATTTTTATAATACCTATTTATACTTTATTTTAAATAAGTATTATTACTAATACTTTTTAATTACATGTATAAATTTTAAAAAAGTTATTTGAATGCAACAAAAGTTATAAAAAATTATAAAAAGTTCCCTGATGAGCAAGAAATATACAGTCAAATTACATGTCATTTATATTCCTTTGACTATTTGATGGATATAATTTTGGATTACTGAACTAAAGAAGTTTGGCTACCAATGAGAAAAAAAAGCCACCATGTTTATGCGAGTTATGGACATAATACTATGATATCTATAAATATGAGCTATGAATATGGTACTGA
This sequence comes from Caerostris darwini, assembly GCA_021605075.1. Classification (NCBI taxonomy): domain Eukaryota; kingdom Metazoa; phylum Arthropoda; class Arachnida; order Araneae; family Araneidae; genus Caerostris; species Caerostris darwini. Next base: position 177,335 of record BPLQ01007119.1, read on the forward strand.
AAGAATTTCTCTTGTTTTCCAGGAGAAGGATATGATCTTTTCCAGCTAGAAACGTTCGCTACGAATTGTGCTATCACCAAATGGGATGCAGTGCAGCAGGTCTCCCTTGATACAATCTGTATAATGCTGAATTTGTTGCATTTATGTATTTTAGGAGCAAATGGCTTTAAGTGAAATTGCCTCATTTATTCATATTGGCCAACAACAATGTATTCATATTCTCTTATTGCAATTAAGTCATATAGTAAAAATTAAGAAAGTAATCAACAAAAAATAAATATTTTAGATTTAATAATAGTGAATATATTAATGTAAAAATTCAATAATTCCTTTAGAAAAACTAATAATTTAAATAATAATTTTCAAAAGTATTATTTGATTTAAAAACGAGAATCCTATAAGATGCTACTTGAAATTAATCAGTTCATATAAATGTTATTTAGCAGAAAGACAATAGTATTAATAAATAAATAAAGTAAAATATTTTCAAAATCAGAATCTGCAGTAGATGGATAATAAATATTTTTTTTTTAAATGAAACCATCTTTGTATCTCTTTCTTATCTCTTTTCATATTTATTCATTACTATTTTTAAACAAAAATTAAAAAAAATCGTCGACTTTAAAGATTTGATCATGCTTAGTTTATTTTAACTGGTTGCAAAATGTGCTCTGATTAATTATCATTTATTAGATTTATTACATAAAATTGCATATTATTAATCTTTGATTATTTAGTACATGCTATTAGTTTGTGAAATTCATACTGTTTGTTGTTTCTGTTTGAGAAATACGTACTATTAGTTGTTTGTGTTTGTGAAATACGTACTATTAGTAGTTTGTGAAATACATACTATTAGTTGTTTGTGAAATACATTAAAGAAACTAGTTGTTTATGAAATACGTACTATCGATTATCTACATACTATTAATTAGTTTGTATCATTAGTTTCTGAAAATTTTAACAGTTTCAGTTGTTTGTAACAACAATGTCCGTAAATTATCCACATAAAAAAATCATCAAAATTTAATGGAATTCACTTTGAATTTTATGTAATTTGATTCCCTATTACATGTACTAAAGCTTTGTAGTAAGGACTAAGACAACAAACATAAATAATAATTTTAAAAATTTATAAATGAAACCATCTTCTCATCTTTTTACAAATGATTCAATTATTTTCAAAAGTTTTATTTATTCATTATTATTTTTTTAAACCAAAAAATATTGTCATGTTTAAAGATTTGAGCATGTTTAAGTTTATTTTATATGGTTGCAAAATATGCTTTAATTAATATCAGTTATTAGTTTTTCTTACAGAAAATTGCGTAGTAATCACAGCTTATTTATTAAAGACTTAAGTAAGAGTTTGTGAAAGATATTAACAGTTTTATTTATTTGTAACAACAATGTTTATAGAATTATCCGTAAAAGTAAACATCAAAATTTTATGGGGAAAAAAGCCTTAGCAAAAAAAATTATTTCAAGCTATTCAGTAAAAGTAATTTAAGATCTAGGGTAGAGCTCAAAGGGTAATTACACAATTGCATGTTTGGAAGAAAGGAGTTTCATTAACCTTACCCGTCACGTATTTAGTTGCTAAAGCAAAAGAATTAGAAGCACAAATGCCAATTGTTGTGCCGAAAGACTTAGATTGTTGTAGATATACGTGGTAATTCACATATTGTTACTGTATTGAAATAAATATTTTTATTATAATATAATAAATAATCATTTTTAATCTTAAAATCCTTATGAAATTAAAAAAAGTTTAATAAGTGTAATGCAAATACAAAACTAAACTTTTAAAAAAATGTGGATTTTATTTCTCAAAAATAAGAAAAATTCTTTTGGTTAATATAAACTTTGATGGGATGATATGATAATTTTCTTGATATAAATTAACGCATTAATGTAATTTTTTTTACATAGGGAAAAAACTGAAGTATTTAATATAAACTAAAATATTACTGCTGAAATAATTTAATAAATCAGGTTTAACGTGGAATTAATTAAAATTAAATAAAAGGCGCATTGTATTTTTTTTTTCTCTTGACAAATGTTAATGTCTTAATATGTTTTGTTGTATTATAATAAACAAAAAAATGAAATTTTAGAATTTTGATGCAATTCACCCGTTTTAAACACTATGCTGCAAATATTTTGTTATTCACAATTTTAATCAAAAAGTGATGTACTTTTTCTTCATAAATATACCAAAGATTTTACAGTAATTATATTCTTGTTTTTACGAATTAAAATATGAAAAAAAAATTAGTTCGAAAGAAATATGCCTATAATTGACTATGAATAACCGTTTTAATAAATCAGTTCTAATACAATAATCAGGATCACGATTAGGATAATGATATATCAGTATCACAAAAAAAAAACCATTACAAATAATTTTATTTCCTTTAATTTCTTTTTATGTGTTTTATTAACAGAAAATATTTTAAATAAAACTACAGAAATTTAAAATTTTCACTATGCTAATTAAGAAAAAGGGAACTATTCTTTATTTCTAAGTACAAAAAAAGATTTTGATGGTTGATCGTATATTTAAATCAACTCTTATTTAAAGTAAACGAAGCGTATTCCGTGTATTAAACGATGAATAACTCTGCTATTTATTGCCTATTTAGGCATTATTAATTAAAATATATTCACGCCATTTGCATAATCTTTTCTAAAAAATTTTTTCAAGTTTATAGTTTCTCGTTATTTTCTTAATTTTCTAATTTTAATATTTCGTAACTACTCCATAATTAATTTTTAAACTCAAATACTCAACATCAGTTTCAATATAGATTTTTGGAAGCATCAAAATTCTATACGACCTCATAAATTGCAACATTCAATTAAAAAATTTCAATAAATGCTAATTTATCCACGTTTTCGGCCCTCATTATAATAATTTTGGTTCATTACAAAACTATCTTTCTTCGTGTTGTACTTGCAAATATCAATTTTCAATCACAACCATTTCTTTGTTCAAAATTCAATAACAGAGGATGCAGACCTATATATTTCAATAATAATGATGATACGGATATAAACCATTCAATAATTGTTATTACAAATATATAAACAATTGGTGACAATGATGATATAGATTTAAACCATTCAATAATTATGTTAATACAGATCTATCTCAATTTAAAATAATGATGATACAAATATACACCATTCAAGCTAATGCTTTTTAAATCTGCAGGAAAGCCTAAAAGCTATCACAACCACGAGAATATTAGTCCCATCTTTTTTGTTCATAGGGAAGACAATGCATCCGCTATGGGAATCATTAATTACTAGTTTATCTCTACAGTAGAAAGCCTAAAAGGTTACTGTTTTAAACAAGTGACCTTATGTCCTGTACACGAAGCGTGTCTCTGACAAATGGAATTTCTTCTGCTTGGTCCTCCTATCCATTCATCGTGTTAGCGTGGGCTGCATTGACAGCTAGCCAATCGATTGCTTTAACCGCCACTGGTTTGAACTCATTGACAAGCATTTAAGCGGTATCTAAACATGATTTCAAAATTAATTGGAAAGAATTTTGATAAATTGTAACAAAATTTTAAGGAATTCATCACATTATGGATTGTTACCCATCATCAATAAAACATTATGGATGAAACTGAACTTGCATGAGTATAGTAGAAAGAAAAAACTGAATAGTATAGAATTGAAGTGAAAAACGTGAGTCACTTTTTGTTTTATTGAAAGAAGTAAAATTATACTCAGTTTGCTAGGAAAAAAAGAAAGAAATTTAAATCATCATTTACTTTTTCTGTTTCCAAGTTTTTCTTGCATTAAAGTTGGAAATTAAAAATAGCAATTTCACTGATCATGAAAATGTTGCAATTATTATAAAATTTAATTTGTCAATTTTCTTGTCAATGTTTCGTTCAGTTCTTATGAGCTTTAAATCCCAAAATGTTAACATTTAATATCTTAACAACTTAATATTATTCGTTTTTATGTAAAGTTAATTTAGAATTTGGAACTCCAACAGGAATTTAATCTTGAAATATGTAATACGCAAATGTTAGCTATATGGATATGAAAGAAAATGTTTGATAGTATTCAGAAATAAATAACATAATGTTCCTTTACTGAGAGAACAACATTTTTTCCTATAATTGCATTTACATTTTAATTACTTGAGAATGCAGAATAATTTGTTTATTTTAAATATTACGTAAACTGTAATATTTAAAATATACAAATATTTAACTGTTAATTTAAATAAACAACTGTAATATTTAACTTTTAGTTGTTTTTTTTAATTTTCAATATATATTTTAGATAATGGTGACATTTTCTGAAGTAATAATTTAAGAGAAAAAATTTATTGAATTCGTTATATATTTAATATGGATAAGTATTATTTATTATTATTTTATTTTCGCATAATATGTATTACCTTAAAATATTTTGATAACAATCTGTTTTAAATCTCCTCCTATATTTACATATTCATGTTACTTAACTGCTATATTAAGCATAAAATTGTGAAATATTTTACTTATAATGTGAATCTTTACTGAATAACATTTTTATAATTTTTCAGGAAAGTCTGATAAACTGTTGATAAATATTTATGTGGAATATAAAGTAAAAAAGATATTATTAAAGAGACCACTCACATCACGATTCATAAAATTGTTATTAATAAATAATTATTATTTTCAAATTTAATAAAAAGTATAGAATGCTGTTTTAGAAACATAAAGCTAGATTCATTTTGCATATTTATAAGTTGTTGGAATTTTGGGGATGTTAGTAATCAATAATCATTCTTTTATTTATAACTTTAATATAAATATTAAAAATATATAAATATAGGGAATTTCAATAAATATTTTAAATTTTTATTTCATAATTTAAAATTAATTATTTAAAAATTAAGGACATTTTAATTTTCAAACACATTTTCCAAATATGATCAACGAATTGAGAGGATAATTTAGTTTATAATAAAAGTGAGAATACCTTTTTTCGTCTTCTAAATATAATTAAAAAAATATATTTAAAATTTTTTCACATGTTAATGCCTCTTAATTAGAAGAATAATAAACTGAATATATTTTAGTAATATTATCAAACTTTTAGAATTTAAACCTATATAACTTTTAAAAAGTTTTAAATATTTATTTTATAAAATGTATCAATAGAAAGAAAAATTCCCCATAATTAATTGTTCAGCAATTTCATTATCAATGCATGTTTTTAAAAATTGTCATTTTGAGTTAATCTAAATAAAAAATTAACTAAACTAAAAAGGCCTTCTTTATTCACTTAAAACAAAAACAGTTAGATATTCTGTTCGAAAAAAAAAATGATTTTCTTATATTTTTATTCATACGAAAACAATACTTTCGATCCTTCATTTCTTCATTCTTCATTTCTCTTTTCATTTTTATTCATTTCTTCTCTTACATTTCAAAATTCAAAAGGATAAAAAAAATAATAATAAAAATTCAAAAATACATTTTATGTTTATACTTTTACTTTGTTGCTTTTTGTTTTAGATCTGGAGACATGCCCTCCTAAATTCTTTTAAAATACTGCAACCGGGTACTGTTGCAAAAAGTAAAAAAGGATAAATTTGAAGTGACAGATACATTTTTCACTGGAAAAAGCTGACCTATGTACGTAAAAAATGAAAAAAATAATTGTATTTCAACTTTTAGTTCCAAAGGTGGATTCTTGGAAGAGGTTTTATAGAATTTTAGCAAACTTTTTTTTTTAATTCTTGTTAGAAATCACGAAAAGGTCTATATGATAAAAACCTCTGTAATCATAACTCAAACTAATTGATCCAAATGCATTTTTTTTAAATCAGTGATATTATTTTACATGGAAAGATTTAAAAATTATTCAAACTCTTAGAATAATTATAGAAATAAAGTCCACCAGTGGATTTAAAGTTACACCCACATATATGTTATCTGTGCACATTATCACTGTTACGAATCAGTGTGATTTTTATATTCATTAATAGCCCTTTTTAAAATATCAAGATCGCAAATAAACTTGAAGAAAGATTCTCAATCCTAATTCAAGTCCAATAAAAAATTTAAAAAAGATTTCATGTATTTGGAATTTATATGTTTAAGTCAAATATACTTAAAACTTTGATCTTAAAAGGAATTAAAATTGCACCGTTATTTTACAACTTTTGAGTCTACAAATGTATGTCCTAAAGCCGATTATACTTCAAAGAAAAAGTTAATTCAATAGAAGTAAGTTCTTTATCACATACTTAGGAAAGATTTATAGATTTGGGTTTTAATCTCCTACTTCGTTGAGATTTAATATGCTGGTCTCATTTAAAAATCTATAAAAGTACTCAGCAAAGAAAAGATTTGGATTAGATTGCATAATTCTGTATATTTGAAACGTTGATAGAATTATATTGAGAAAAGAAAGCTTAAAAGTTCTAAAATCAGTAGTCATCAAAGAACTGAAGAAATGCAGCTTTGTGGAAAGAAATAAAGAAAGTGGAAAATTTATTTTATTGGCTTTAAAAGTCTGCCGATTTAAAGTTATAAACTCACATAAAAAGTGTTTCAAACGTGCGTAGAAATTTTCTGCATTTCATATTTCGTTCTCTTTGTATTCTCAAGTCGTAGATTTAGTGAGACTGTACAGTAAAAACTTTCAGAAAGAAAAAAATGGTTGAACAATTTAGACAGAATTTTTGTTTAAACAGAAGATTTTTTAATAAAGTAAATATATATAAAGAAAAAAAATGTACCTGTATATAAATTGTCTAAAATAAAGAGTACCTTGATGTAGTTTTCATATTCAACCAATTTAAGCTTTAAATTATTCACCAATAGAAAAATAGGAATGTGACATATTCAGCTTTAACCAGTGTAGGTTTATTATAATATTGAACGAATATTACAATATAATATTGAACGAAATTCCTTAGAGAGGCCATCAGAATAGTTCACTCTTTGCTTTCTTCATCCTCCAGCATAATGGCAGAACTGCTCGACTTAGAAAATTGTAAAGCTATCTCCAACAGCTTTCAATTTGACTTGATTAGTTCGGTTTTCAACTGAGATTCTCTTTTTAAGCACATTGCACTATTCAATAAACTGTTCCAGCCTATAATGCTATATACATTGTTTAGAACGGAATAGTAGAATAGTAAAAATAATATAGTTGGAAAACACAACGCAAAATGTTATCTCTACATTTAACTGCTTACATCCAAATAAGTACATTAAAAAGCCTTTAAAAAAATCAAGAGTTGAATTTCTATAGAAACTAGAGTATATACGAAGATTTAAATATTATATTAAACTGCAATAAAGCCTATATTATCTTAAATATTTTTATCTCATATTTATAATATCAGTAAAATATTTAAGATTAGAAATAAAAATGAACTCTCTGTTATATTTTCTCTCGTCCTACGATTTGTTCTTTTTCTAAAAAAGTGAAAAATTTAAAGCTACGAGAATCGACCCCCTCCAAAAAAAAAAGAAAAAGTATTTATTATTATTATTATTTTGTATTAGTAAGAAACCCGGAAAAAGAAACCAAACATATTCAGAAATGTTTCATCGGAAATAACATAACAAAACGTTTTCGATAAATGGGGCAAAATGTTTTGTATGCATATTAAGACCAGTGTTATAACTAATTCTCGAAATCAATTATAATCATAATTATCGGTCTTCTAAATCTGTCCATCTTCTCAGTCACATCAATTAAATATATTTATTGCATTTTGAATCTATATCCCTGCTTTTACTAGTAATGTCCCAGTAGAAGAATAAATATAATTTTAAGTAAAATAGAACGCATTTTAAGAAGTGGCAGCAGACAAAATAAACAATCATTCCGCTACAGTTGAAATGTCATTTCTGTTGTGAATCACCGGAAAATGCACTCTAAATACCTCACGCAGCATATATACACAAATGTCTTCTGGAGAAGAAAACAAAATACATGCTATGGTGAACAAGTCGATATTGAAAAAAAAAGGGAGCTTATTTCGCCAACAAAACATACATAGAAGACAGACAGCATTACTTTACAGGGAAAGTTTTCCCCATAGGTATTTCTCCTCCTCCCCCCAAAAAAAAAAACATCGGGTAGCATATGAGATTCCAGCAAGATGAAGCATTACTACTTCCACACCACCTCAGCATGCCTACACATGAGTTGCTAATTTCCAATTTTGGGAATGATATGTTTTAAGTTGTATCACTGCAATTTGGGAGGCTTCTCACTTTCTTCCCTCTACCTTAAACCCAAAGAGAAAGAGCCCATCCCCAACAAAGTCACATGTCAAGTTTGAACCAAATATCCCAGCCTCAGAAATCCAATCCATTCATCAGACCTTAAGATAAAGTACTAGGCCAAGATGAACAAAAGATGAGGTCCTATCTAGAATTGATTTTTTTAGACGGATGAATCATTCGAGTTGATCCTACAGTTTGGCCATCGCAACCGTACAATCCACCGCGTATTTAATGCTTCTGGAGGTATAGTGTATGAAACACCCTTCAGTTTGAAGAGGAATTTGTAGCCAGGCTTTTGATCATTACTTCGTAAATGAGCTTTATATCTTTTGTATTCGCTAATATCTTTTTTTTTCGCATAATACTCTGCTTTGAGCAATTATTATAATAATATCTCATTAAATTTCACTTTGTAATCATATGTCTTTCTTGCGTTTCTGCTTTGTGTCTTCGGATTTACAATCAAAAGCAATCCAACGCCTTTAAATATCATTTCCAATAATTCATACTATGATGAAGATTATTCGTGTATAATACCATCTCTTAAAAGAGTGTATATACCATCTCTTATATATTTTTTCAATTTTTTTTTTATAGTTAGTTAATAACACAAATAGCTGAAGTCTGCTAGTAATACATGCAGAGTATACTCGTATATATGCTAATGGTGCAAACTGGTAAATTTCATATCTTTCTTATGCGAAAGAAATTCTAAAGGAATGGGATTTTCTTTTTCTTCACAAAATTATATTTTTTCTAATAGGAAGTAAACAGAATGAAATGAAGACATTACTCACCTCTTAAATTGCATTTTTGCTTTTATAATGCTGTAAACTTTTGTATAAAAATGGAAAGAAAGTAAAATTTTGGCATAGAAATGTCAGTCTTCTGGAATTTTCTCATTTGTTTGCTTAAGAAGCGGTGCAACACTAAAAGAAAGAAAAAACCAAAATATTAAGGAAAATAAACTAAATGAAGTAAAAAATTTAAAATAACTCATTTTTTGATAGTCACTGCAATTTTTTTAATACCACCAAACATTTTTTTAAATGCATTTCTATGATATTATACAAAAACAATATAAATATACTTCAAAAAATATTTCCTGTATATATAAAAACATATAAAATTCATGTTTTTAAAATTCAATCCGCATTTTTAAAAAGAAATTTATAAATTAGTATTAATAACTTCCAATCTCTATGAAGATAAATAAAAAAATTACTTGAAAAAATGTAATGAATCGTCTAGAAAACTTGTAACTAAATATGTTAACCAACTTTAAATTTTTCATTTCTTTTAACGGTAAAACTAAATCCAACATAATTTAAGGAAGAAACATTAAGAAAATATTCTTAGATTATAATTATTGTATATTCTGTATTAGTGAAATCATATAAAATCTGTGCTTTTAAAATTCAAACAATTTTTTAAAAATATTTAAAAAAATAATATTAATAAATTTATATGTCTATGAAGCTTAAATGAAAAATTATTTAAATTTTATAAATATTGTTAGTAATCTTAAAATTTTGTAAGCAATTATGTTATTTTAAACAATTTTAAAATTTCCATTTCTTTTTATTTTGAAACTAAACCTAACATAATTTAGGAAACGAACCTTAAGAAAATATTCTTAGATTATAATTAGTGTTTTTTCTGTATTAGCGAAAACATATAAAATTAAATGCTTTTAAAATCCAACCACATTTTTAAAAAAAAATTTTAAAAATAGTATTGATAATTTTATATCTATATGAAGATTAATTCGAAAAATATTTGAATATTTTAAATATTTTTAGTAATCTTAACATTTTGTAAGCAACAATGTTATTTTAAACAATTTAAATTTGTTTCATTTAAAAGTAAATTTGAGCCTAACCTAATCTATGGAAGAAACCCTAAGAATATATTTTTAGATTATAATGAGTGTATTTTAAATGTCAACGTTCCTTCAAAGGTTAAGGACTATTTGTAAGTAAATGACGTTTGTACTTCTCATTCCCTTGCATTAACAGTGGTGTACGTGACATGGAACGGTGATGAAGTTTTGGCTCTTTTCAAACAACACTAACTACTATTTAAGATTTAGGTTTCTTTCTGGCTCTCGAGTTACTTTTCTGAAACATGACGTAAGTTCACATAATTACTTTGACAAATTGTTTAGTCAAAGTTTTCTTTTCACTTTCGACTACACATTTGTACTAAGTTGTTGAAAAATATTACTTCAATTTTGTTTAGTTAAAGTTATTGAAAACTTCTTGACAGTTTCTCAAACTATTTTCAACTACAAGAAATTGTTAGAGTAGTTATTGAAAAAAAAAACCAGAAGTTGAATTTAATTTTTAGTAATATACTTAATCTAGAGACAAATAGATTTGCTTAATCATTTGAATAAAACATTAATAATATCTATTAAACATTATTTTACGAATAAAGACATAAAACAAATGTTGTTTTTATCGTCTTTTCAGAAACTTTTATAAGGAAATTATTCTTATTTTAAGAACTTTTATTAATTATTAATTGATTTATGATTTTAGACAACGTCAGTGATTTCCTGAATGCATTTTGTTCTTCATTATATTAAAAAAAAATCAATTTTCTTTCCATTTTTACCTATACTAAAATAGACAAACCTATAATCTTTAATGAGAGTTGAAACCAAACTTCGTACTTTTGTAAATTTTTAAAATCTAGGCATTTCAGTATTGATCATTAAATTGGTTTTACGACTGTTTGGATATATAATATAGTTCACGAAATTTTTAAAGAATAATTATGCATTTATTGTCTTTAGTGACGAATTTTTTTAAAAGGATGAAAAAATATTTCATTGTGCTGTTTTAATTATTTTAGTCATTTTATATTGTTACCAAACGAGCTTGTGAAAAAAAAAACTGTAGAAATAATATTGTCTACCCATTTTTGTTTCAATTGGAGTGTTTGTTCAGTTGGAATTTTGAGAAATTAAAAAAAATTTCCCCGAATCAAGAATATTAAGTTATCTGAAAAAAAAATATTCATAAGTTTATCATACACGTACTTCATCACAGCAACTAAATATTTGCGTTCTCATTTTCCTTACAAATTGAGAACCAATTATGAATATTTAACTACACAAAATATATCTTCGCATCATTTTTTTTGTCATAGTCAACATCATTATTCAGTAACAGGTAATTTATTCAGCAAAAGAATATTTCTCAATGATTAACAAAAACCCTTTTACTCACATAAAAGTAATTTTAAAGGTTATTAATCTCTTTGAAAGTTTTTTTGAATTTCTACAGTAATTATTTCGCAATTAGAAAAAGTTATAAAATCTTCATATGAGTATATGTTGCATGAAATGTTAAAACAAAAATTAATTAAAAAAAGTTATACCTACATAATTTGTTTAAAATAAAACAATACTAGTTTTGATTCAAGTAAATGTATAATTGTGAAAGTCATATGTGATAATTTTCATATTCCCACACTGTAAAGAACAAATATACGTGATTCTTTACTTTAGTTTTTTTTAATATGCTTGAAATTATCCCAAAAAAATAATATTATTATTTAATATTTATTAAGTTCTTACTTAATACTTAGTTTACAACAATTAGTAACATATGGTAAAACAAAATTATTTTTGAATAATTATGAACACAAATTAATTTAATGTGAAGTCTTAAATTATCTGCATAAAATTGAATATTTTTTACCAATCCCATGCATGGTATGTATGGTATTACTATGCATGGTAAGTAATTTGATTTTCTAATTTCTAGCGATTATAGCTAATTGGTAATTATTAATTCTTGTTAAGCCTAATAGAGCTAACTTTCCCACTTTCCCACTTTCCCTTTAGAAAATTTTATTTATATTCCCTCTAATGACATTTATTGTCACATTTCATGTGCAAAAATTATCGCATGATTGAATGACTGAATATTGACAGTTCATTTATTATTTTATAATCACTTTCATTATATACTCCTTCTAATATGTAGCTATATTTTAACATTTTATTTAAAGTTGTAATTTTCTTTCCTTTGATTCAAATGAATTATTCATATTTTATCTTGCTGGAAATTTTTAATTCCCTAAAATACTTTTATGTTAAGGATGTAGCAATTTTCAATCAATTATAATATATACTATGTCAATGTCGTATAAAATATATTTCAATGCATGTAATAAATGCAATATATAAATAGGTTTTTGTTTCTTGTGAGGAAATGAAAAAAAAAGTTATTTTCCTATTTCTAAAATGTTTATCTATTTCCTTCTTCTACTTTTTTAAAAAATTAAAAAAAAAAAATTCCTACTTCTTGTTTTATAAATAACAGCATCTGAATAAAATAATATTTTCATAATTTAATCATTTTTTTTAAACTTTTTTAATTATTTTAGCAGTCCTTAAATTTAAAAAATAATAATTAATTTTTTTATACGTTAATCTTAAAGAAACAATATAAAAATAACTTTGTCATGTGATTTATATTATTGTAGATCAAATTACGGTTAGCAAACGACAACCCCAAAAATTATCAATTTATAATTAAAATACAATTTATTTCAAAATACTTAATTAAATATAATAATTTCGTGTAAACGGGACGATTGCGTTTATTCACAGCTATTACAATAATCATCAGATTTTAAAAAATGTATTACAATACCTAAAGGTTCTTCAAGTAGTTTAGAAACCATAAAAGCATTAGCAAAATATAATTATTCATTATAACTATTAAACAAAATTAATGTGGGATAAAAGTTATAATACTTCTTTTTTTTAATCTGAGAAAAATTTGTTTTCATAAATAATTAGGATTTTTCGATTAGTTAATGCTCTAACTATAAGATAATAATAAAGATTATCTCGTGAACTCGAAATGCTGAATTAAGTATATTACTTAAGCGAAAAGAAAGAATTTCTTATTATCAAGATAATACTAGAAGTAATTATGAGTTTGGATAAAATCACTTTTCTAGATAATTAAATGTAGCAATTAGTTAATTAGTAAAGGATGGGATAAGATATTAATGTAATTTTAATACGTATAATTTAGTTTATCGGAATTTTTACAACTGATAAATTAACGGATTAAATATAATAGAAATTGCCACCACTTATCGATTCTGTGTTGCATTTAAATGTCAAAATGGCTTTTAAAGTTTCGTTATAGTTTTCTCGATAGATATCTCGCATTTAAATGCTCATGTGTCCGTCACTACAATAATTAATCATTATTAGGAAACGTAAAGACGCATTCTATTTAATTCAAAAATGATTTTATTTTAAATAAATACGTGACAGGAATACAATTGATTCATGTTGTTCTCGTTTGTGCTAAACAGAATTCACTAAGTTTAGATGAATTTATTAATGCTATTTTAGATCAGTATCATTAAGTGAATATTAACAATTAAAAGTTATTAAATTAGAGTTTCATATTTCATTGAACATGAATCTAACTCAAAATGTGACACGAAAGATATTTATATCTAAAGATGTATTCATCAAAGTAATGCACATGCTCTTATAGTATTGAATTTGTAAACAAAATCAATGAGATAGTGGAAAGTTAATAGCAAATCAGATTCAATATTAGAAACATAGAAATTTAAATTTCAAAAAGATTTTGAAGGTTGCAAATTTTATGAAAGTTTTTAATAAATTCGCAAGATATTCAAAATTCCCAAATAGGGACGAGGAGGGCAGGAGAACAATTCTGTCATTGGCCAAACAAATGATCAATTTATTTATGCATTTAACACAACATAACAACGACAAGATTTCAATATCATTTTGATAGATTGTAAGAAATGCTTAGGGCTAAACATAAGCCATAACCAGAATGGCATAAATTTTGAAACATTTATGATCACAAATGGAAGGATGGTGGCGATCGATTCGTGGCGTAGCCCTACATCCTCTGGAAACATCAAAAAAATTATTCCTATGTAACTTTTTATGTTATGGCCAAGTCGATTTTTGGCCAAATTCTCCCTTATCCTGGATTTTCCGGGACAAATTTTAGGCGCAGCCAAAAATGCTGATAGGCGATCGAAATGTGTTCATCTGAGGGACTCCCATGCAAAATTTCAGCCAAATCGATCGAAAATTACTCCCTTAAAACGCTAAAATCGCTAAAAACAGCTCGGAGAGCGCCCAGAGCGTGTATTTGTGACTTAAACGCATACTTGCCCATATCTATGGAAATAAATTTGCTAGGCCAATTCTTTTAAGGGGTTTAACTAGTGGCGTGAAACGCTATTTAACGACATACACATTGTGGGCCTCGCACGTTAATTTCTCCCGATATGGTACCCGGGTATATCGGCGAATGCCCAATCGGGACTCGGCGAGCGCATGCCCGTAACTTCTACAAATAATTTCTTAGAGACACGCGGATGGTGGCGATCGATTCGTGGCGTAGCCCTACATCCTCTGGAAACATCAAAAAAATTATTCCTATGTAACTTTTTATGTTATGGCCAAGTCGATTTTTGGCCAAATTCTCCCCTTATCCTGGATTTTCCGGGACAAATTTTAGGCGCAGCCAAAAATGCTGATAGGCGATCGAAATGTGTTCATCTGAGGGACTCCCATGCAAAATTTCAGCCAAATCGATCGAAAATTACTCCCTTAAAACGCTAAAATCGCTAAAAACAGCTCGGAGAGCGCCCAGAGCGTGTATTTGTGACTTAAACGCATACTTGCCCATATCTATGGAAATAAATTTGCTAGGCCAATTCTTTTAAGGGGTTTAACTAGTGGCGTGAAACGCTATTTAACGACATACACATTGTGGGCCTCGCACGTTAATTTCTCCCGATATGGTACCCGGGTATATCGGCGAATGCCCAATCGGGACTCGGCGAGCGCATGCCCGTAACTTCTACAAATAATTTCTTAGAGACACGCGGATGGTGGCGATCGATTCGTGGCGTAGCCCTACATCCTCTGGAAACATCAAAAAAATTATTCCTATGTAACTTTTTATGTTATGGCCAAGTCGATTTTTGGCCAAATTCTCCCCTTATCCTGGATTTTCCGGGACAAATTTTAGGCGCAGCCAAAAATGCTGATAGGCGATCGAAATGTGTTCATCTGAGGGACTCCCATGCAAAATTTCAGCCAAATCGATCGAAAATTACTCCCTTAAAACGCTAAAATCGCTAAAAACAGCTCGGAGAGCGCCCAGAGCGTGTATTTGTGACTTAAACGCATACTTGCCCATATCTATGGAAATAAATTTGCTAGGCCAATTCTTTTAAGGGGTTTAACTAGTGGCGTGAAACGCTATTTAACGACATACACATTGTGGGCCTCGCACGTTAATTTCTCCCGATATGGTACCCGGGTATATCGGCGAATGCCCAATCGGGACTCGGCGAGCGCATGCCCGTAACTTCTACAAATAATTTCTTAGAGACACGCGGATGGTGGCGATCGATTCGTGGCGTAGCCCTACATCCTCTGGAAACATCAAAAAAATTATTCCTATGTAACTTTTTATGTTATGGCCAAGTCGATTTTTGGCCAAATTCTCCCCCTTATCCTGGATTTTCCGGGACAAATTTTAGGCGCAGCCAAAAATGCTGATAGGCGATCGAAATGTGTTCATCTGAGGGACTCCCATGCAAAATTTCAGCCAAATCGATCGAAAATTACTCCCTTAAAACGCTAAAATCGCTAAAAACAGCTCGGAGAGCGCCCAGAGCGTGTATTTGTGACTTAAACGCATACTTGCCCATATCTATGGAAATAAATTTGCTAGGCCAATTCTTTTAAGGGGTTTAACTAGTGGCGTGAAACGCTATTTAACGACATACACATTGTGGGCCTCGCACGTTAATTTCTCCCGATATGGTACCCGGGTATATCGGCGAATGCCCAATCGGGACTCGGCGAGCGCATGCCCGTAACTTCTACAAATAATTTCTTAGAGACACGCGGATGGTGGCGATCGATTCGTGGCGTAGCCCTACATCCTCTGGAAACATCAAAAAAATTATTCCTATGTAACTTTTTATGTTATGGCCAAGTCGATTTTTGGCCAAATTCTCCCCTTATCCTGGATTTTCCGGGACAAATTTTAGGCGCAGCCAAAAATGCTGATAGGCGATCGAAATGTGTTCATCTGAGGGACTCCCATGCAAAATTTCAGCCAAATCGATCGAAAATTACTCCCTTAAAACGCTAAAATCGCTAAAAACAGCTCGGAGAGCGCCCAGAGCGTGTATTTGTGACTTAAACGCATACTTGCCCATATCTATGGAAATAAATTTGCTAGGCCAATTCTTTTAAGGGGTTTAACTAGTGGCGTGAAACGCTATTTAACGACATACACATTGTGGGCCTCGCACGTTAATTTCTCCCGATATGGTACGGGTATATCGGCGAATGCCCAATCGGGACTCGGCGAGCGCATGCCCGTAACTTCTACAAATAATTTCTTAGAGACACGCGGATGGTGGCGATCGATTCGTGGCGTAGCCCTACATCCTCTGGAAACATCAAAAAAATTATTCCTATGTAACTTTTTATGTTATGGCCAAGTCGATTTTTGGCCAAATTCTCCCCTTATCCTGGATTTTCCGGGACAAATTTTAGGCGCAGCCAAAAATGCTGATAGGCGATCGAAATGTGTTCATCTGAGGGACTCCCATGCAAAATTTCAGCCAAATCGATCGAAAATTACTCCCTTAAAACGCTAAAATCGCTAAAAACAGCTCGGAGAGCGCCCAGAGCGTGTATTTGTGACTTAAACGCATACTTGCCCATATCTATGGAAATAAATTTGCTAGGCCAATTCTTTTAAGGGGTTTAACTAGTGGCGTGAAACGCTATTTAACGACATACACATTGTGGGCCTCGCACGTTAATTTCTCCCGATATGGTACCCGGGTATATCGGCGAATGCCCAATCGGGACTCGGCGAGCGCATGCCCGTAACTTCTACAAATAATTTCTTAGAGACACGCGGATGGTGGCGATCGATTCGTGGCGTAGCCCTACATCCTCTGGAAACATCAAAAAAATTATTCCTATGTAACTTTTTATGTTATGGCCAAGTCGATTTTTGGCCAAATTCTCCCCTTATCCTGGATTTTCCGGGACAAATTTTAGGCGCAGCCAAAAATGCTGATAGGCGATCGAAATGTGTTCATCTGAGGGACTCCCATGCAAAATTTCAGCCAAATCGATCGAAAATTACTCCCTTAAAACGCTAAAATCGCTAAAAACAGCTCGGAGAGCGCCCAGAGCGATGTATTTGTGACTTAAACGCATACTTGCCCATATCTATGGAAATAAATTTGCTAGGCCAATTCTTTTAAGGGGTTTAACTAGTGGCGTGAAACGCTATTTAACGACATACACATTGTGGGCCTCGCACGTTAATTTCTCCCGATATGGTACCCGGGTATATCGGCGAATGCCCAATCGGGACTCGGCGAGCGCATGCCCGTAACTTCTACAAATAATTTCTTAGAGACACGCGGATGGTGGCGATCGATTCGTGGCGTAGCCCTACATCCTCTGGAAACATCAAAAAAATTATTCCTATGTAACTTTTTATGTTATGGCCAAGTCGATTTTTGGCCAAATTCTCCCCTTATCCTGGATTTTCCGGGACAAATTTTAGGCGCAGCCAAAAATGCTGATAGGCGATCGAAATGTGTTCATCTGAGGGACTCCCATGCAAAATTTCAGCCAAATCGATCGAAAATTACTCCCTTAAAACGCTAAAATCGCTAAAAACAGCTCGGAGAGCGCCCAGAGCGTGTATTTGTGACTTAAACGCATACTTGCCCATATCTATGGAAATAAATTTGCTAGGCCAATTCTTTTAAGGGGTTTAACTAGTGGCGTGAAACGCTATTTAACGATACACATTGTGGGCCTCGCACGTTAATTTCTCCCGATATGGTACCCGGGTATATCGGCGAATGCCCAATCGGGACTCGGCGAGCGCATGCCCGTAACTTCTACAAATAATTTCTTAGAGACACGCGGATGGTGGCGATCGATTCGTGGCGTAGCCCTACATCCTCTGGAAACATCAAAAAAATTATTCCTATGTAACTTTTTATGTTATGGCCAAGTCGATTTTTGGCCAAATTCTCCCCTTATCCTGGATTTTCCGGGACAAATTTTAGGCGCAGCCAAAAATGCTGATAGGCGATCGAAATGTGTTCATCTGAGGGACTCCCATGCAAAATTTCAGCCAAATCGATCGAAAATTACTCCCTTAAAACGCTAAAATCGCTAAAAACAGCTCGGAGAGCGCCCAGAGCGTGTATTTGTGACTTAAACGCATACTTGCCCATATCTATGGAAATAAATTTGCTAGGCCAATTCTTTTAAGGGGTTTAACTAGTGGCGTGAAACGCTATTTAACGACATACACATTGTGGGCCTCGCACGTTAATTTCTCCCGATATGGTACCCGGGTATATCGGCGAATGCCCAATCGGGACTCGGCGAGCGCATGCCCGTAACTTCTACAAATAATTTCTTAGAGACACGCGGATGGTGGCGATCGATTCGTGGCGTAGCCCTACATCCTCTGGAAACATCAAAAAAATTATTCCTATGTAACTTTTTATGTTATGGCCAAGTCGATTTTTGGCCAAATTCTCCCCCTTATCCTGGATTTTCCGGGACAAATTTTAGGCGCAGCCAAAAATGCTGATAGGCGATCGAAATGTGTTCATCTGAGGGACTCCCATGCAAAATTTCAGCCAAATCGATCGAAAATTACTCCCTTAAAACGCTAAAATCGCTAAAAACAGCTCGGAGAGCGCCCAGAGCGTGTATTTGTGACTTAAACGCATACTTGCCCATATCTATGGAAATAAATTTGCTAGGCCAATTCTTTTAAGGGTTTAACTAGTGGCGTGAAACGCTATTTAACGACATACACATTGTGGGCCTCGCACGTTAATTTCTCCCGATATGGTACCCGGGTATATCGGCGAATGCCCAATCGGGACTCGGCGAGCGCATGCCCGTAACTTCTACAAATAATTTCTTAGAGACACGCGGATGGTGGCGATCGATTCGTGGCGTAGCCCTACATCCTCTGGAAACATCAAAAAAATTATTCCTATGTAACTTTTTATGTTATGGCCAAGTCGATTTTTGGCCAAATTCTCCCCTTATCCTGGATTTTCCGGGACAAATTTTAGGCGCAGCCAAAAATGCTGATAGGCGATCGAAATGTGTTCATCTGAGGGACTCCCATGCAAAATTTCAGCCAAATCGATCGAAAATTACTCCCTTAAAACGCTAAAATCGCTAAAAACAGCTCGGAGAGCGCCCAGAGCGTGTATTTGTGACTTAAACGCATACTTGCCCATATCTATGGAAATAAATTTGCTAGGAATTCTTTTAAGGGGTTTAACTAGTGGCGTGAAACGCTATTTAACGACATACACATTGTGGGCCTCGCACGTTAATTTCTCCCGATATGGTACCCGGGTATATCGGCGAATGCTAATCGGGACTCGGCGAGCGCATGCCCGTAACTTCTACAAATAATTTCTTAGAGACACGCGGATGGTGGCGATCGATTCGTGGCGTAGCCCTACATCCTCTGGAAACATCAAAAAAATTATTCCTATGTAACTTTTTATGTTATGGCCAAGTCGATTTTTGGCCAAATTCTCCCCTTATCCTGGATTTTCCGGGACAAATTTTAGGCGCAGCCAAAAATGCTGATAGGCGATCGAAATGTGTTCATCTGAGGGACTCCCATGCAAAATTTCAGCCAAATCGATCGAAAATTACTCCCTTAAAACGCTAAAATCGCTAAAAACAGCTCGGAGAGCGCCCAGAGCGATGTATTTGTGACTTAAACGCATACTTGCCCATATCTATGGAAAAATAAATTTGCTAGGCCAATTCTTTTAAGGGGTTTAACTAGTGGCGTGAAACGCTATTTAACGACATACACATTGTGGGCCTCGCACGTTAATTTCTCCCGATATGGTACCCGGGTATATCGGCGAATGCTAATCGGGACTCGGCGAGCGCATGCCCGTAACTTCTACAAATAATTTCTTAGAGACACGCGGATGGTGGCGATCGATTCGTGGCGTAGCCCTACATCCTCTGGAAACATCAAAAAAATTATTCCTATGTAACTTTTTATGTTATGGCCAAGTCGATTTTTGGCCAAATTCTCCCCTTATCCTGGATTTTCCGGGACAAATTTTAGGCGCAGCCAAAAATGCTGATAGGCGATCGAAATGTGTTCATCTGAGGGACTCCCATGCAAAATTTCAGCCAAATCGATCGAAAATTACTCCCTTAAAACGCTAAAATCGCTAAAAACAGCTCGGAGAGCGCCCAGAGCGTGTATTTGTGACTTAAACGCATACTTGCCCATATCTATGGAAATAAATTTGCTAGGCCAATTCTTTTAAGGGGTTTAACTAGTGGCGTGAAACGCTATTTAACGACATACACATTGTGGGCCTCGCACGTTAATTTCTCCCGATATGGTACCCGGGTATATCGGCGAATGCCCAATCGGGACTCGGCGAGCGCATGCCCGTAACTTCTACAAATAATTTCTTAGAGACACGCGGATGGTGGCGATCGATTCGTGGCGTAGCCCTACATCCTCTGGAAACATCAAAAAAATTATTCCTATGTAACTTTTTATGTTATGGCCAAGTCGATTTTTGGCCAAATTCTCCCCTTATCCTGGATTTTCCGGGACAAATTTTAGGCGCAGCCAAAAATGCTGATAGGCGATCGAAATGTGTTCATCTGAGGGACTCCCATGCAAAATTTCAGCCAAATCGATCGAAAATTACTCCCTTAAAACGCTAAAATCGCTAAAAACAGCTCGGAGAGCGCCCAGAGCGATGTATTTGTGACTTAAACGCATACTTGCCCATATCTATGGAAATAAATTTGCTAGGCCAATTCTTTTAAGGGGTTTAACTAGTGGCGTGAAACGCTATTTAACGACATACACATTGTGGGCCTCGCACGTTAATTTCTCCCGATATGGTACCCGGGTATATCGGCGAATGCCCAATCGGGACTCGGCGAGCGCATGCCCGTAACTTCTACAAATAATTTCTTAGAGACACGCGGATGGTGGCGATCGATTCGTGGCGTAGCCCTACATCCTCTGGAAACATCAAAAAAATTATTCCTATGTAACTTTTTATGTTATGGCCAAGTCGATTTTTGGCCAAATTCTCCCCTTATCCTGGATTTTCCGGGACAAATTTTAGGCGCAGCCAAAAATGCTGATAGGCGATCGAAATGTGTTCATCTGAGGGACTCCCATGCAAAATTTCAGCCAAATCGATCGAAAATTACTCCCTTAAAACGCTAAAATCGCTAAAAACAGCTCGGAGAGCGCCCAGAGCGTGTATTTGTGACTTAAACGCATACTTGCCCATATCTATGGAAATAAATTTGCTAGGCCAATTCTTTTAAGGGGTTTAACTAGTGGCGTGAAACGCTATTTAACGACATACACATTGTGGGCCTCGCACGTTAATTTCTCCCGATATGGTACCCGGGTATATCGGCGAATGCTAATCGGGACTCGGCGAGCGCATGCCCGTAACTTCTACAAATAATTTCTTAGAGACACGCGGATGGTGGCGATCGATTCGTGGCGTAGCCCTACATCCTCTGGAAACATCAAAAAAATTATTCCTATGTAACTTTTTATGTTATGGCCAAGTCGATTTTTGGCCAAATTCTCCCCTTATCCTGGATTTTCCGGGACAAATTTTAGGCGCAGCCAAAAATGCTGATAGGCGATCGAAATGTGTTCATCTGAGGGACTCCCATGCAAAATTTCAGCCAAATCGATCGAAAATTACTCCCTTAAAACGCTAAAATCGCTAAAACAGCTCGGAGAGCGCCCAGAGCGTGTATTTGTGACTTAAACGCATACTTGCCCATATCTATGGAAATAAATTTGCTAGGCCAATTCTTTTAAGGGGTTTAACTAGTGGCGTGAAACGCTATTTAACGACATACACATTGTGGGCCTCGCACGTTAATTTCTCCCGATATGGTACCCGGGTATATCGGCGAATGCCCAATCGGGACTCGGCGAGCGCATGCCCGTAACTTCTACAAATAATTTCTTAGAGACACGCGGATGGTGGCGATCGATTCGTGGCGTAGCCCTACATCCTCTGGAAACATCAAAAAAATTATTCCTATGTAACTTTTTATGTTATGGCCAAGTCGATTTTTGGCCAAATTCTCCCCTTATCCTGGATTTTCCGGGACAAATTTTAGGCGCAGCCAAAAATGCTGATAGGCGATCGAAATGTGTTCATCTGAGGGACTCCCATGCAAAATTTCAGCCAAATCGATCGAAAATTACTCCCTTAAAACGCTAAAATCGCTAAAAACAGCTCGGAGAGCGCCCAGAGCGTGTATTTGTGACTTAAACGCATACTTGCCCATATCTATGGAAATAAATTTGCTAGGCCAATTCTTTTAAGGGGTTTAACTAGTGGCGTGAAACGCTATTTAACGACATACACATTGTGGGCCTCGCACGTTAATTTCTCCCGATATGGTACCCGGGTATATCGGCGAATGCCCAATCGGGACTCGGCGAGCGCATGCCCGTAACTTCTACAAATAATTTCTTAGAGACACGCGGATGGTGGCGATCGATTCGTGGCGTAGCCCTACATCCTCTGGAAACATCAAAAAAATTATTCCTATGTAACTTTTTATGTTATGGCCAAGTCGATTTTTGGCCAAATTCTCCCCTTATCCTGGATTTTCCGGGACAAATTTTAGGCGCAGCCAAAAATGCTGATAGGCGATCGAAATGTGTTCATCTGAGGGACTCCCATGCAAAATTTCAGCCAAATCGATCGAAAATTACTCCCTTAAAACGCTAAAATCGCTAAAAACAGCTCGGAGAGCGCCCAGAGCGTGTATTTGTGACTTAAACGCATACTTGCCCATATCTATGGAAATAAATTTGCTAGGCCAATTCTTTTAAGGGGTTTAACTAGTGGCGTGAAACGCTATTTAACGACATACACATTGTGGGCCTCGCACGTTAATTTCTCCCGATATGGTACCCGGGTATATCGGCGAATGCCCAATCGGGACTCGGCGAGCGCATGCCCGTAACTTCTACAAATAATTTCTTAGAGACACGCGGATGGTGGCGATCGATTCGTGGCGTCCAAATCGATCGAAAATTACTCCCTTAAAACGCTAAAATCGCTAAAAACAGCTCGGAGAGCGCCCAGAGCGTGTATTTGTGACTTAAACGCATACTTGCCCATATCTATGGAAATAAATTTGCTAGGCCAATTCTTTTAAGGGGTTTAACTAGTGGCGTGAAACGCTATTTAACGACATACACATTGTGGGCCTCGCATGTTAATTTCTCCCGATATGGTACCCGGGGTATATCGGCGAATGCTAATCGGGACTCGGCGAG
>BPLQ01007122.1:0-15937 GCA_021605075.1 Caerostris darwini
TTTTTTTTTTTGTGTTGCCAAACTCAAGTTACTATTTTAAAATAGTTTGTACTCTTTAATAATATGTTTTAATAATAACCTTGCATTAAACCATTGTAATATGTAATCTTGTAATATAACCATTGTAATAACCTGGTGTATTTAAAAGGTTTTTCAATTGCAAATTTAACAAATATAATTTATTACAAAATAAATTTTATATTTTTTGTTATAGATGAAGTTTTAAGACAAAAATTACTTGGGCTACATTGTCTATATTTCAAGTGAATTATAAATAAAAACATATTTTGGACTAAATTAATAACTAGTGGTTTAATTTGTTACAGATTTTTTTCAGTTTAAATAATTGTAACACTGAATATAATAATTCTCCAAAGATGCTTCCATTCTTATCATTTAAAAGAATAATTGTATATAATATTTTTCTCAATTCTGAATCATACAGCACCCAAATTCTATAAAATATAATTTATAATAAGAAGAGAAAAGGTATAATTTATGTTTTAAAGAATTCAGAAGTAAACATTTGTATTTCTTTACAATTAAAAAAAAAATTTCATTTAGTGTAATTTTTTAATATTTTTTTAATGCAAAATGTGTTTTGTGGAAAGATGAGGATTAACCGCTTGATCGAAAAAGTGAGATGCGATTAATAATCAATATTCTTCTATCAGTTTTAACATTTTAGTAATAATTATTTCTTTATATATATATATATATCAGAATAAAATGTAAGTTATTCTATGTGTTGTTTCTATAAAGATTGTTTGTGAATTAAATGTAGGGAGTTTTGTTCATTGAGGACAACCTGAAGAAAAACATCAATACGATATATTTAAGCAAAATCGCACATCACAAATAAACATATTACAAGATTTTTCTTTCGCCATTTACATTGAACACAACTGCGTCATCCATTTTCTTTTCCTCATCTCACTGTTGCCACTCCAGCACAGAGAAACTTACCTCTCATTACAGCTACAGTTTGATCGTGCGCGCGACATTCTCCCCACCTTGAGTTTGGGGATACAAACTCAAAAATAGTAAACATAAAAAATATTCATACAATTTGAGAAACAAAGCGTACAAAGAACAATACAAATATTTCAGAATAATGGAATAAAAATTGAAATCAATGTTCTAAAGTTTATAAATCCAGTCTTTTAACTGGTTTTATTTCTCGTCCTGAGCGAGACACGGGAACAGTTTCATTAGAGTCAGTATTAAGCTCAGGGTATTCAGTTACCACTTCCGGAACCTTCTGAGTTTCCGTTACGACTTGCTCATAGTTTGGTGTCAGTTCCAAAGGGTACAGTCGTTGGATTGGTCTTAATATGTTTCCCTTTTCAGTTCGCAGTTTCGCAAGTCTGATGATTCCATCTTTTCCTGGATAGAGTTCCAGCACTCTCCCTAGCAACCAATGCAACCTTTTTTTATCATCTGTACCAATTAATACTATGTCACCTACATTTATTTTATCCTCTCTTTTGATAACTGAAGAACGAAGGAAACCCAGATACTCTCTTTTAAATCTTTGTTTTAGATTTTCACGAACCTTTTGAATATGTCTCCATCTCAAAACAATATTAGTCTTTTCAATTTGATCTAAATCAGGAACATCATTTAATGAAATGTCCTGAAGAAACATTGAGGGGGTCAAGGTTTTCAGCTCTTGTTCCTCGGATATGTAAGTTAATGGTCTGCTATTCATGACAGATTCGCATTCACAGACGAGAGTTTGCAATTCCTCGTAAGACAAACAGGAGCGTCCAAGATTTTTCCTTAAAAGATCTTTTAAAATTCCAATCAAGCGTTCCCAGAAGCCTCCCCACCATGGAGAGGTGGGTGGGTTAAATTTCCAACGAATTTCGTTGACTCTAAATTCACTTTCAATTTTAGTCCAATCTAATTGTTTCAAAGCGTTGTTTAGTCCTGTAAAATTAGTACCATTGTCTGAATACATCACAGAAATTCGTCCTCTTCTGGCAATAAACCTACGCATAGCTTGGATGAAATCATTGGTACCAAGTGAAGGTATTAGTTCTAGATGGACAGCTCTAAATACTGCGCAAGTAAAAAGTACTATCCACACCTTTTGTTTAGATTTAGTCAACAAAGGTCCAGCTAAGTCCACACCCGATACTTGAAAAACTGCTGCTACTTCTGTTCGGTCTTTTGGAAGAGGTGGATGTTTCAAGATGTTTCACCTTTTGCCTTTTACATGTTAAGCATTCTTTGATAACACTCCGGACAGTCCTTTTCCCTTTCACTATCCAAAATCTTTCACGTAAAATAGTCAGTAGAGTTAATGTCCCAGCATGCTTATTAACAAGATGTTCTTGGGCTATGAATCTTCTCACTGCCAGGTGTTTCGATGGTAGAATTATTGGAGAAATAAAATCTTTCGATTCTTCCTCATTTATCAATCTGGACTTTAATCGTAAAATTCCTTCTTCATCTTCAAATATTAGAAACCCTTTCAAATTTTTCCGTGTTTCCTCATTAGAGTAACATTCCTTCTGTATTACACAGAAAATAATCTTTTGTGCATTTAACAATTCTTCATTTTTAAGTTCCGTACATTTTCTTACGTTTTTGGCATTTGGTTGAAAACGAAGTATCCAAGCCATAACCCTAATCATCTTTGAAAACCTAGAAAATCTTTTGGCCAACTGTAATGAAATTGACTCTAGCCCTGTGTTATTAGCAGAGATGACTGACTTCCGTTTCTCTGTCTCTACTTCTTTCTTGTTAATATTTACAGCTGACTTTGGCCACTGCTCCTTCGAATTCTTCAACCAGGCTGGCCCTTGCCACCACTTGTGTTTCTGAAGTTGTTTAGGTCCACAACCTCTTGATAAAATGTCTGCTGGATTCTGGTCAGTTGGAAGGTGGAACCAATCTTCTGAAGTTGTTAATTTTCTTATCTCACTTATTCTGTTGTTAACGAATACTGACCACTGTTCTCGACTAGTTATCCACGTAAGAACTGGGGAAGAATCGGTCCAAAAGTAAACCTTGAAGTTGGGAAGTTTCAGAGCTTGGGTCACAGAACTAAACAGCCTAGCACCGATGGTAGCGGCCATTAATTCAAGACGTGGTATAGTAATAGTCTTCATTGGAGTTATTCGTGACCTCGCTTGAAGTAATTGAACGGTCACTGAGCCCATACTGGATTCACTACTTAAGAAAATGCATAAGCTGTCTTACTGGCATCGACAAAAGTATGGATACTTAAATTGGATTCCTTCATCACACCTAACCACCTGGGAATTTTTATATTTTTGAAGTATTTCAGTTGTTTTATCCATTTTAAAAATTTCTTCTTTATTTCATTGTTCACTTCATCATCCCATGATTCTTTGGTCTTCCAAGTGGCTTGCAACAAAATCTTAGGTTGAATCATAACAGGTGCAAGGAAACCTATGGGATCAAACACTCGACTAACCAGTGAAAGTATTTTCCTTTTAGTTATCTTTTCTCTTTCATCAAATTCCAAAGATTCTGAGTCTATTTCTAAGGTATCTAAATTTTTGTCCCAAATCAGTCCTAATACTGGTGATCTTGTACTTTCTGAAGATGCAGAGATGGCAGAACTTTCCCATCCTCTGAGATCAAACATTCCTTCTTTCATTACATTAGTTGCAGATTCTGCGAATATTTCTAGTTCTGCATTATTTTGTACACTAGTTACACAGTTATCGACATAAAAACTTTCTTGTAATTTTTTAAGAAATTCTTCAGAGTAACGTTCTTTTATTGATTCTTTTGATAAATGGTAATTAATGACAGCCATTAACAGAAAAGGGCTGCTGGTGACGCCAAAGACAACTCGAGCATGACGGTAAGTTCTTATATTAATTACCCTCATTGCCATACCAAAGAAATCTTACGAAATCTCGATCTTTCTCATGTAAATATATTTGTAGAAAAGCCCTTCTGATGTCGGAGATTACACCGATTGGTTTCAGTCTAAATCTCGCCAAAATAGAAGGAATTGATTCAATTAAATTATTTCCAGTCTCCAAACAGTCGTTTAATGACGGATGGTTATGGATCTTAGCAGAGGCATCAAAGACCGGTCTTATCTTCATTGAAGATGTTGTGGATGTTTCTTTGATGACGGGTTGGTGTGGAAGGTAATGGCTACCAACAGATAACTCCTTTACAGGAACTTCCTCAATAACTCCTTCTTCTAACCATTCTCAAAAGACTTCATGATACTTTTCTCTAAAACCAATTTTTTCCAACTTCCTGGTAGCACATTCAAGTCTTTTCAAACACAACTCGTAATTGTCTGTTAGAAATTCACGATCCACTTTCCAAGGCATATGGACCTCGTATCTTCCATCTTCCTTCTGTCGAACTGTTTCTATAAAGTGAAACATAACAGCTTTTTCCGTTTCCTCTCTTGAATTTTGCTCAATGGGATCCCGCATACCAAGTAGTTCCAGATCCCACAGGGAAGAAACAGGAACATCTGCTTGAGATAACATGGTTACGATATTCATACTTGCATCTTTTTTGTCAATATATTGGGGTACTTTACCCATCAAAGTCCAACCTAACTTGGTTTCTAATGCTACTAAGCCTGTCTTTAATTCTTCTCGTCGACCAGTAATTAATTTACCGGCAACGTCTGCACCCAAAAGTACCTCAATGGGACCTGCGTTTTCTTGAATATCGGTTAAGAATATCTTTTTAGTTCTTAATTCTTGTATCCAAGAACCATTTTTTACACTAGATATGTCATTACAAATGACATCATGATCTAAAGCATCTAATTTACAAGTATAGTTACCATCAAGACTACTCAAATAAATTTTGTAACACTTGTGTTTATACATCCTTGTTTTCGTTCCGCCAAATAAGGAATGGCAAAATTCTTCTTCCCTCTGCAAATTAAACCCCAATTCTTCAGCAGTAGATCTCAAAATATACGATTTTTGCGATCCGGTATCGATGATAGCCCTAGCTTTACGCTCTCTCTTGACGCCATGTACATTTACAACAAGAGTTTGCAATATAACTTCATTCGTTGCACGAGAATGTAAAGAATCAACTGTTTTTTCATTAATGTTTTTGTCATTCACATCTTGTTTGGGTGAATCAGCCTTATTACATCCAATGTTTGGACACATGAACTTTAAATGTCTTTTAGAACACAATTGACACGTTATTTGAGAGCGACATTGATAGGCAATATGACCTTTAGCCAAACAGACTCTACACAATCCTTTCTTTTTTATTATGGCGATCTTTTCTTCTAATGGCATAAAAAACGCTCTTTTACAAACGCGACTTGCATGGTTCTTTAGACAAAACACACACATTTCGTTTGAGTCCTGTATAAACAACTCATTAGCAGATGGAAGAAACGAGCGTTGGCTCTGTGCCAAGTGTTGGCTCTCTGCCAAATGTTTACATTCGCGCTCCGATGGAATTATGTCCGATCTACTTAATTTTATTTTTTCTTCTGATTGCACTTCGCTCTTTAGAAACGAAACTATAGCATCAAGTGCTGATATATTCTGTTCAGACTCAATATTTTTTCTTTGCCTTTCAAATGATCGCAATATATGGATCGGTAACGAACTTTCGACTAATGGATATAATATTATGCCGCACTGATCTGTAGTTACACCTAAACTACTTAGAGCTCGAAGTTGAGTAGAAAGCTTATTATATAAACCACTTGAAGAATCTTGTTTCTTTTTAGTGGCGTTATTTAAAACAAGTTTTAACAATTCTCGCACATAAAAATCAATTAATAGTTCTTTTCGTCCATATCTTTCAGTTAAGCTTTCTATCGCCAAAGGGTAGTTTTCATCAGTAATGGGAAAAGATCCAATAAACTCTCTCGCTTCTGACTTAATTTTTGTCGACTGTACTAAGTAATGAAATTTATCACAATTAGTTAGATTTTCATTTTCGTGTATGTTTTTAAACTGATTCCAGAAGGTTAATCAGTCTCTTAATTCACCGTCAAATTTGTGCAGTTCTATTTCAGGAAGTCGTGGAGAAATCACTTTATACGGATTATCGCACATCGCCAAATGAGAATTATCGCCAAAATTACTACTTCCATTATTATTTTGTTTGCTCTTAATATTCTCTAATACTCGTTTAGACTTAAATTCCATGCTCAAGGCCTTTTCTCTATATTCTTCCACAATATTAAATTCAGTTTTGAATTCTGTTTCATCGGTTAAAGTATCTAAATACTCATTATGTGTTAATTCTAATGAGTCCGTTTTTTGCTTAAGCAAATGTAAACACAGTTCAATTTCTTCTGCGTTAGCATTTTCATTTATCAACACACTCTCTAATTTGGTGTAAGCTTTTGTAAATGCAGCTCGCTTTGCTGTTTTATTTCGTTTAATAATTTCCATCTTTACTATCTTCATGCATTCAATGATAAATATATAACAATATCAATGACTTCAAAATGGAAATTCCAGTTTCTTACCGTTATCACACTCCGAAACAAAACTCGCTCACCCGGGGGCGCCAGAAATGTTGTTTCTATAAAGATTGTTTGTGAATTAAATGTAGGGAGTTTTGTTCATTGAGGACAACCTGAAGAAAAACATCAATACGATATATTTAAGCAAAACCGCACATCACAAATAAATATATTACAAGATTTTTCTTTCGCCATTTACATTGAACACAACTGCGTCATCCATTTTCTTTTCCTCATCTCACTGTTGCCACTCCAGCACAAAGAAACTTACCTCTCATTACAGCTACAGTTTGATCGTGCGCGCGACACTATGGTTTTTTTTTTTTTCTTTACTTTTTATTAAAATTGTTTTATCATTCTACATAAAAATATTTTTTGGCATAACAGGAAAAAAAGGATCGTATTAGTGAATAACTTTAGCGTAATAGTCATAATTATTATTGTTAAAATGATACATTTTTATGATGTAGCAAAACAAAATTTCACATAATAAGTTGGCATTAAAACAATAAAATTGGCGTAAAAGCAATTTAGAAATAAAATTTTGCCATTGTTGATGTATTTTTGCGTAAAAGTAAATCGTTAAAATTCTGCCATTATAGTTATAAAATTTGACGATAAAGCGATATAATTTGGCGTAAACGAAATTTAGGTATAAATTTGGCGAGTATAATAGTGCTGAAATTTGGCGCTAAAGCGATAATATTTGGCGGAAAAACATTTTTGCAATAAACTTTCTGTTGATTATAAAATTCGGAGATAACGCAGCAATTTTGGCGTAAAAGCAATTTAAAAATAAAATTTAGCCTTGTAAAAATATTTGGCAATAAAGCAATAACATTTAGTTTAAAAGCAATTAAAAGAATAAAAGTTGACGTAATAGCTATTTGGCTCCTAATGTTGGCATAATAGCAATTTTTGACGAAATAGTGTCTTACAAAGTCAGTGAACATCGGCAGCCATTTGAAAGTGTTTGTTCGGCAACTTGGCATTCCAGTGAAGGATTTTGCATATATAAAGTACGTAAACTACCTGGGTGCATTCATTTCCCCATTCTTAAACCAGGTAAAGTCCCCAGTAATCCTAACAGCTACCGCCCAATCTCTCTTCTTCCTACTCTCGGAAAGCTTACCGAATTTATCATTCTCCAGGAATACCTAGCCCACGTTGAAACAAACAAAATTATCATCCCGCACCAATTTGGATTTACCGCTCAACTTTCAACCACTCATCAACTTCTTCGCGTTACTGAAACTATTCATGAGGGATTAATTACTAACTCTCTCACTGCCATTATTTTCCTTGACATATCAAAAGCCTTCGACAAAGTCTGGATTCACGGCCTCATCTATAAACTCATCGTTAATAAATTCCCCTCTAGTTTGATACTCATTCTCATTTCCTATCTCTCTAACCGTAAATTCTCTGTCTCAATCAATAATACTAACTCGCTTACTAAATTAATGCACGCTGGCATCCCACAAGGCTCTGTAATTGCTCCCCATTTATTCAACCTTTACATGAACGACATCCCCCTGGATAATAGAATTACCCTCAGTCTTTTTGCCGACGACACAGCTATCCTTATCCAAAATACAAATGTTAACTTCCTCCATATTCATCTTCAAAACTATATTAATAAACTCGAATCATGGAACATCAAACTTAACGTAGATAAAACTGAGGCTGTTTTATACACCTGCAGGCAACCACGCAAACCAAAAATTACCATCTATAATAACGAAATCACTTGGTCAAACGAAGCTAAGTTTCTTGGAGTTATTCTGTTAATCGGGGTAAGTACACGGAGTTCCTTGGTCGCGCAGCGACCACACCTCCAACCTGGTAAATGGGATTACGTAACGTGAGGTCTTGCCCTTTGCCAGTTATAAAAAATATAGAAAATTTAATAAGAAAAACAATAATATCAATTAAGTTACTAAAAGCAACAAATAAAATTTAAAAAAGAAACAAAAAAGAATTTAGCAAAAAAAAAAAAGGAAAAAAAGAGGAAAAATTAAAAATCTTAGCAAAAACGAGCACAGACGGAGTAACTAAATAAAATCACGCGAGATGCGAGAGAGAGAAGATCCATTAAGAAACCAAAACCATCGTTTCAGTCCATCAGAGCGAAGGCGAAAATAACCTTTGATCTTGAGAAGCAACCATTTGTTGTCTGGGAAGAAACTAACAGTGAGCGCAATATTTATTAATATTAAGTACGTATCGTGGGCGTTTGCGGCTGCTGGGAGTTATTCTTGATCAACATCTTACTTTTAAATCACATGTTCGCTTCATCAAAGAAAAATTTATTAAATCTCTCCGCGGTCTTTATCCCTTAATTGCCCGTAATTCTAAAACTACAGTTCATACCAAAACTCTACTCTATTTAGCCTACATGCGTCCCATTATCACGTATGCGAGTCCTGTCTGGGGTTCATTAGCAAAATCTAATCTTCAATCCATCCAACGAATGGAAAACAAAATTATTCGCATGGCAATAAACGCACCTTGGTATTTTCGTAATAAGGACATCCTCCATACCCTCAATATTCCTTCTGTTAAATCCTTCATTAAAAAACTCGCAACTAAATTCTACGAAAAACTACCCAATAACTCTAATGAACTTCTAAAAAGACTGCCCGAATATGACCTCCAAAACCCAAAAAACGCTAAAAGACCACGCAATACTTTAAACATCAACGATTCTTCCTAGTTTTACCTCTACACTTTTTCTTCTCCCGTTCCTCTTGACCCAAATTCTTTCGTTTCAAACCGCGTTTCTTTCCCCCATTTTTTCTAACTGGGAGAACTTCAGACATGTGATGCAAAATAAAAAGCTTCCTAGTTTTCTCCTAAAATCACCTACTGATGCGGACAACCGAATTAAAGAGTTAAATGAAATCTATGTCACATGTCTGCAGGAAAGTTCTACCCCTAAATTTAAACCTCCACAAAAAGATTTCCTACAGATATCAAAATTTTAATCAAGCAGCGCAACAAATTCCGCCGAAAATGGCAGCGAACCAGAGATCCTGAATATCTCAGATGTTATTACCGTACTCTTGACGAAGTCAGAAATGCTATCACTATCTTTACACAGCAACGCTGGCAAAACGACATAGAGGCTCTGACGCCTGAGTCAACATCACTTTGGAAGAAATGTTCCCACCTACGCAGACAATATCATAACATTCCACCCTTGCAGGGTGCCAACGGCCGAGCAGCTTATTCCCCGGATGACAAAGCGGAACTGCTCGCAGACAGTCTCAAAGACCAATTTGAACTTAACCACGATGTTGAAGATAAAAATTTCTTCGAACACGCCAACTCTACAGTCACAGACTTCTTACAACAACCACATACTAATGATTTAGACTTAATTACTCCACAGGAAGTCTGTGATATCATCAGAAGGTTTAAAAATAACAAATCACCTGGTCTGGATCTTATTAGAAATCGCATGTTAAAGTCCACTCCTATTAAATTCATTCTGTATATTACCATTCTTTTTAACTTCCTACTTAGGATCTGTCATTTCCCAACTTGCTGGAAGACTGCCGTAGTATGCCCCATTCCTAAGCCAAATGCTAATTTGGCTTACCCTCATAATTATCGTCCTATCTCACTACTTAGTAGCTTGAGCAAAATATTCGAATCTGCGTTACTTAAACGCCTGAATCAGCATTGCGATTTTCACGATTTAATCATTCCTGAACAATTTGGTTTCAGAAGGCAATTAGGAACCTGTCACCAATTACTCCGGTTGACAGAGCTGATTCATGACGGCTTTAACGAACGCAAATCTACGGGAATATTATTTCTGGACGTAGCCAAAGCCTTTGATAAAATTTGGCATAATGGCTTATTATTCAAGCTCATGCGACTTGAATTTTCTCCCCAAATCATTAAGATTCTTTGCTCTTACCTACAATCCCGAGATTTCTTAGTCAGAGTAGGTGGAGTTACTTCATCAACCAGACCAATCGCAGGAGGTGTACCACAGGGGTCGCTACTAGCGCCCGCCTTGTTCAATATTTATATCAACGACATCCCGAGGGATTGTCAGACGAATCTTTTCTGCTATGCTGATGACACAGCAGTTGCTACACAAAACAAAACACCACAGCTTGCTGTTAAAGACCTTCAATATTATGTTTATAAATTAGAAAAATGGTTAACCACCTGGAAAATCAAAGTAAATGCAACAAAATCATCCTGCCTGTTATTTACTCGGAAGCGTACCATCTCTCCATTAGGGAGTATCACTCTTTTTGGCCAGCCCGTCCCTTGGGTTACTGAATATAGGTACCTAGGGTTATTTCTAGACGCAAAATTGTCTTTTAATTCCCACATTAAGAACACAGTTGCAAAAGCAACTGGTGCGAGTATTAAACTCAACTGCCTAATTTCTCGAAAGAGTAGGCTTGCGATCAAACACAAGCTCCTGCTCTATTAGTCTATCATTAGACCTATTCTGGTTTATGGTAGTCCAATCTGGGCTTCTACCTCACTCACAAATATAAAGAGACTTCAGGTTTTTCAGAATAAACACCTGGCTATGATTGCTGACGCACCATGGTTCGTTCGTCGTAAGATCATCCATAGAGATCTAGACGTCGAACCTATTCCAAATTATGTAATCAAAATTTCAAAGAATTTTCTTGAAAAATGTCCTCAGATTAGCAATGAGTTAATCCGTCGTCTGCCAACCTATCACCCTGGG
Organism: Caerostris darwini; assembly: GCA_021605075.1. NCBI lineage: Eukaryota > Metazoa > Arthropoda > Arachnida > Araneae > Araneidae > Caerostris > Caerostris darwini. The sequence goes on from BPLQ01007122.1 coordinate 11,193, forward strand.
GTGAAAAGTTCACAAAAAGACCACGGGCAGTTTACGACGTCTCCTATGAGTGCTTTCCTCAAGTTAAGAAACACCATGGCTGTTACTCTGAACAAGCGCAAGCGAGTTCAGGTAATGGGGTGAGCCTAGCTCACTGAGACAATTTATCTCAATGTGTATCTGACGATTACTTTGGCTTAAATATTTTTGATCTTCCATTAATTAAGACGAACTGGCGCAGAGGTAAAGATTCGGATCTTTGACAGCGAGGTTGAGGGTTCAAATCCGAACTCAGTTCCTTTTCGCATCTTTTATTGCTACGTTGTGCTTTAAATTTACTCATAACTTTCCGACTAGTAATTAAGATAGGTTTTTGTTGTACGCTTTTTTACCCCTTTTTTTGTAAGGAAAATAAAAGGATTAGAAATAAAAAAATAAAAATAAAAATTATAAAAAGAAATATGATTTTGATATCGGCCTTTTTTTTGTGAGGACACTGTTGACATTCTTACCTTTCAGATGGATCCAATTGGCTCCCACCATTCAGCATAATCCGTAGTGATGATGAATGAAGTGGTATATGGGGTATCTGGGGACTATAATCCCCTAATCACTATATATATGAACAGTTAGTTTTTCCTTATTTTTAATATGTCACTCTCCACAACGCTCTACGATCGTGTTAGACCGGCACCTACGGTTAAAAGTGGATTCCGAACCACTACAAACATCTATGGCACCGCCGGGACTCGAACCCGAAAACTGTGGTACCGAGCGCCAGAGCGCTAGCCACTCGGCCATTCAGGCCCCTAATCCGTACTGCGTTGGTAAACAAAAAAAAGTTTGTTTACGTTTTTCAATAGTACTATGGCATCGACAACTGGTCCCTAATTGTACCGAATTTAAAACTTAACTTTTAACTTCTTTTATTTTGTATGTTACTTTTTATCAATAGTATTTTTAAATCTTTTTTTTTTTTTTTGAGTACCACTTTAATTTGAATTTTTAGAAACTTTTATCTTTAATTTACTAACAATAATTAAGCAGCCTATTAGAATTCTAAACATATATATAATGAATTAAGATGAGGAGGTTTAAGGGGTATTTCCCCCTGTTGGTACTCCGTAAATGGCATGCCCGTTGCCAGTTGCCAGATAAAATTACGGCAAAATTATTCAGTAATACGCCACGTTTTTTTCTTTCTTTTTTTATTTCTATTATGTCAAAAAATATATCATGTTATTTACGATGCCAAATTTGAATGATGAAACAAAATTATTTAAAAAGAAGAAAAAAAAAGAATAGAAACTGAAGAATAACTTTATTCTGATACGATATCCTTTGTTGGTGCCGATGAGCCTTCACCGGTATCGAGTCGTTTTCGACCAGCGCCGTCGATTTTCTCGATTCGTTCACCAAGTGTGCTTTTGTGCATTTCGTGTCCTTTGGAGCGTGCTTACCCACTTTGGAATTATTGTGCCAAATCGAAGACGAGTGGCTAAATAGCCAACTAACTGCCCTGGTGAGTCCTCCCACACTATTATTTTATGAATCTATGTATTTCTGTGCTTTATTTGATATATTGCTTAGTATGGTGCTATTATTATTTTTTATTATACAGCGATTCTAGTATGAGTCGCGTTTTAGTTAAAGTATCGCTATGTTTTTGTTTTATGTCTTTAAATTGCTTATTTTTAAATGATCTTGCTTTTTACTGTTATTTTATGTGTGCTAAATGCTCTAAGCAGGATTTAGTATTTTTCTTGTTTTTAATTAGTGCTTTTTCATATGTTTTAACTTTGTCTTTATGTGTTCCGAGATGTTTTCTTAACTTTGATAACCCATCCTCTTTTAATTTTTAGTCTATCTTTTTCAATAGTGCTATTTACTGAATGTATATTGTATGTGCTTTCTTCTGGTACCTATATTTTTATTGTAGTTAAATTTTCTGATATATTTTTTTTTTTGAACTTTTTAAATTTTTGATTTTGGGGATCGTGATGGCATATCTTTTCTACCTTTTTCTTTCCTAGTTAATAACTTTTTTGTTTTTTATTTTTTTGACCCATTTTTTTATTGTCTAATTGGCAATCGCATTTGGATCATTTCCCTGCTTTGTTTTTTATTGTTAAGCTGTTTGCTGATTTTTTAAACTTTGATGTTTTGGCGAGGAGAGAGGGGAATTCGGGGGGATTTTGTCTCACTTTTTCTTTCTCTTCCCATAACTCCTTAACTTTCTGGAATTTCCTCTCGATATTTTTACACATTATTCCTCAATGTATATGGATTCGAACGATGCCTCCATTTTCACTCTAAGTTAATTAGGCGAGAATGGATGGCTAATTGAACTTTAGTTTTTTCTGCAACCCGGCGATCCGTTCTAGCACCATTTCTTTCCTGGGATGTTTCGATGACTCAGGGTAGGGGACCATCTCTTGTCACATTTTAGTGCACCGTCATTGTCCACGTCACTTTTGGTAAGGGACCAGCCAAAAATTGTAGCGTTTGTTTACTTTTTGGACTTTGGTCTCTACAAGGGACGTTCTTTCGCCTTTTGTTTTCTTACCTGTTTTTCTGTTTGCCATTAGTCCTTTCAGTTACATTTTTTCTCTTCATAAGCACTATGTTTTTTCGTTTTTTGATATTTCGGCTTATCTTTCTTTTGTTTTGTTTACTTTTGTATTTATGTACTAGTTTCGGTCCTTTCTGGTCAGATTTGATTCCTTATCTTATTTTGGCTCTCCTTTTGTTTGCCGCCTATTTCTTTCATTTCCTTTTGTCATTAGTCTTAATTGTTTATGGCAAATTTTCCTCTTTTGGATTTTCAATGCTCATGAGCCATCTTCGCTCCTTGTGTTTTGATTATAGTTAATCTGCTGTTTAAGATCGCCTTTTTGTATTTATTCCGATCTTATTTCTGTATTTGATAATTTTGTCTATCATGTTCTTCCCGCCCTTGTTGATACTCGATTTTGCCCTACTTTAAACGATCAGATTTAATTTAAACGTTGTAGACTTATGAAGGACCAACGACACTAAAATAGTTTGATAAGTTTATATCTCATCATGATTAAAATCGCCAGGATTAGAGATTTTATTTTAACTTATGAAGAGCAATTTAACCTATGTAGAAGAAAAGTATTCAGTAAAGACATTCAAACCTACGTGGGACAATGGATGACGCGCCTGACTACGGATCAGGAGATTCCCTATTCGAATCCTGGCTGGCTCGACATATTCGCATTTAGCCTTTGTTTTACTCACAATTACAATTACACCTCATTTAAATATTATAGTTTAAAAACACAAAACATGCTTTTAGAGTTAATCAAATTAAAAAGTAAAAAATTAATTAATAGTTTAAAAAAACTAAAAAATCACGTCTTTAGAGTTAATCAAACTAAAAAGTAAAAAATAAATTAATAGTTTAAGAAAACACGCTTTTAGAGTTAATCTATCTAAAAAGTAAAAAATAACTGTTAACATAAGAATAAAAGGACTGATGAGAAAATGAATGTCACTGTTCTAAAAGCGTGGGGTGCTTTGTATGACATTTTAAAACTAACTCTGCATTTCGGAATGTAACTAGTGAAAAATTATAACGACTGATATCGAGCACCCCACGCTTTTAGAACAGTGACATTCATTTTCTCATCAGTCCTTTTATTCTTATGTTAACAGTTATTTTTTACTTTTTAGATAGATTAACTCTAAAAGCGTGTTTTTTAGTTTTTTTAAACTATTAATTTATTGTATCCATTCCGATTTTATTTCTGTAATGATGATTTTGTCTATTATGTTCTTCCCGCCCTTGTTGATACATTGGTGTTTCACGGTTCATTGGAGCTAACTTCTAGTTCCTACCAGAACCTTCTAAAACTTTCCATGCGTTAAGGGGAGGTATATGTGTTACATCTCGTAATTACGATTCTCTCCTTTTTCGACTCTGGTTGGGGGTCGTCTCAATAGTGCAATAGTTTATTTACATTTTGCACTTTGTACCTGAATCTTCCTGAACATTCCTCCACTTAGGGGAAGGTATATGTTCTGCTTTTGTTTTTACATTCCTTTCTTTTTGATTCTTGGGACCTCATCATTACTTATTTTACTCGTTCTCTTTAACATTATACCAGAACATTCGGTACTTACGTATTAACGGTACCTTGGGGACAGACTTGGCGGTTTTTAAGTGTCGCCAATCTAACAGCTACAGATTTGGCGGTTTTAAAGTGGCGCCAATATAACAGCTGCAGATTTGCTGAGCTTTGACGCCATTTTGTAGTGCTACGAAAATGCGTATTTGGAATTTGCCAGAAACGGGACAAGATGCAATTTTATTTTTTCAGGAGCGAAATATTTTACCAAAACAACGAAAATGTCCCAATTCCCATGACATTAAATTTTATTTTGGTAAACGTAAGTTTTGGAAATGCAATTTCAGTCAGTGTGCTTATCGTGTGGGACTTAGAAAAGACAACTGGTTTGAGGGAAGCAGAATTCCATTTTGTACAGCTTTGAGATTCATATGCTGCTGGTGCGAGGAGTTGACGTCGATTAAATTTTGTGAAAAGCAACTCGATTTATCGGATAAAACTGTTGTAGATTGGAACAATTACATGCGTGAATTATGTGTCTGGGATATGGAGAATAAACCAAAAAAGAAGGTAGGTGGACCAGATTGCGTTGTGGAAATTGATGAAAGTGTTTTGAATTTTGAAAGCGTTTTGATTTTAAATGAAGTGTTTTATATATTTTATTATTTGGAA
>BPLQ01007123.1:0-24625 GCA_021605075.1 Caerostris darwini
ATAGCTGTTAAGAATTGTTAGATGTGTGCGAAAGCCATTTCTTGTGGTACTGCTTGATAGCTGTTCACAATAGAGGTTAAAACAAGAATAGAACGGAATTTATTTCAGATCAAACATTTTTTTGTAACTAGGAGTTTTAATAAATTAAGCACCAACGTTAAAACAAGCACTAAAACAAGCACTAAAACTGTCATCATTATAATATAACTCACACACATCTTTTCAAAATTTACCTATTATTAAGGAAACCTTTAATCTTTGAGAGGGGAAACTATTTTCCCACTCGCTTTTAAAGAAAAATAAACTTTGTGACACTACGTCAAAAATGCTTAATGAGTATATTGGCTCGTTAAAGATGATATTAATGATCGATAATTCCACACCCTGGAACTGCAGCTTGTGACTTATGGAAGTTCAAGATACTTTAAAAGTTTTGAAAAGCAAACTTAATAAAATTTTGAGCGGAAACATTTAATCTATAATTTGGGAAAACATATTCAGGACCATGCATGCACTGGGTGAAGTATATTTTAGCTAGCTGTTATCGTTAGCATATTTTAATGCAGAAATACATTGAATAAGTTACAAGTATGTTTAAAATTCTGAAGAAGTATATTGTTTAAATATCAAACGGGATGCTGTCAGAAAGGCCTAAGAAATACGGCTCTAATGAATATACATTTAATGCCACGTTTCTGAAGAATTTTTAACTTTTCATTTTGAAGATACTTGTGATTAATTATCACAATCATTTGTTAAAGTGTATTTTCGCTAACTTCAATCTTTCAAATGTTCTACTACAGAAATATAAAGAATGTAAAGAGATATGTTGTTTAAAATGAAGTTAGATGAATTATTGTATTAGTTTGGTTTGGTTTGTCGTTCTACGGTTATTTTCTGCATATTTTCGGCTAATTAGACTGGGACCTACAGTTTAACGTGGATCCCAAATCACTAACAAACATCTCTGCTACCGCCAGGATTCGAACCTGAATCCTGTGGTACCAAAGGTCAAAACACTAGCCAATTGGCCACCAGGCCGCAAATTATGGTGTTAAGGATAGAAAATCATAACTATAGAATTAATCCAATGTATCACTAATTTCTAAAAAAATTCAAAATCTTATATCATTAAAATGGCATTGTGATTGATATTATAATAAAATGTTAAGGGTTAAAGCTAGTATTCATCATCTTCTTTAATGGTGCAACAGCCCCATGGTGGGCCTAGGTCGTCTGCCTACTGGCAGATTTCGAGACATGGAGATGTTTTCTTTTAACGGCGTGTCGTTGTCAACCATATGCCCAAAGCTCTACAGTGATATGTGACAGGGCCCTACGACTTAAAGCGAATTCCAAACTACTACAAACATTATATATATATATAAATATATATAAAGCCCTAATAGCCGAAGGACTGGTGCTCGGTGCCATATGTTTCAGGTTCGAGTCCCGGCGATACCTTGATGTTTGCAGTGGTTCGGAATCCCCTTTAAAATTTAGGTTCCGGTGTAATATGACTGTAGAGGGTTGAGGGTAGGGTTGATAATCCTACCTTGTAAAAACAAAACATCTCCTCTCTCGAAATCTGCCATCTAGCAGATGACCTTGGTCCATCAGGTAGCTATTGACCAATGAAGAAGAGGAAGCTAATAACATGCTACACTTCATAAAGTTTGTACATCGCATATATGTATATGTGTATATATGCAATGTAAATGTTATAATGTTTTATAAATAATTTCTTCTTCGACCAGCTGGAATATATGTGGTTCACTACCTTGTCAAGTCTGTGTATTCTTTATTTTATCATTACTCAAACAGTCTGCTACAAGAACAGGACGTTTTTATTTCTTTATCGTCCGATAAGCAGGTTTCTTGTTTCTGGTGATTTTCTTCGCGCCGTTCCAGTGCTCTTTATTCATTTTGACAACATGGCGTTGTAACTTTATTATCTTCCATAAATCAAGACACTTTTATCGTTATCTTTCGGTGATCTTTTTTTATTGTCACATCACGGGAATCTGTTGGATACACGCGTAAATGTCTAAAGATAAGAAACCATTTTTGGAACTCTACTTCCGAAACTCTGTTTTGTTTGCTGTTTGAGCATTTTCACTTTGTCTTGTTGCTTCTTAAAAAATGGGTGTATTGATTTTAATTTAACTTGTCTTTTGAAAAAAGTAAGTATTCCAAACATTTTTCGTAACAGTCGTTGCAACTTTACTATTAGAATAATATATATATATATATATTATTCTAATAGTAAAGTTGCAACGACTGTTACGAAAAATGTTTGGAATACTTAGTAATAGGCAGTTGATGTTATTTATTTTTATAAGAGTTTTTTTAAGAGTTTATATGAATTCCTTATATCAATATTTTCTGAATAAAAGCTTTTTACTCAAGGGTTTTTATGATGTTTCGTAAAGTGGCAATGTAGGAGATAATGTCGTCCACAAAGCTCCACTGACAATTTTCGGATGCACTGCTTCCCTCTATGATATCTAAAATTACTATTCGATTAAATATCTGAGTAAAATTTTATTTTACATCGTAATTATTCTAAACAGTTGCATTTAATCAGGTTTTCTATAAACCCGTTACCATTGTATACGGATTAAGTCAGAGTTATATTATTAATCATTAGATAGGTTTAAGAAATATATTTTCTATCAAGCGTGAAAAAAATATTGATAAAGTAGAATTTAGTTCTTAAAAATTCTGAATGTAATGTTACAGAAATCATTACAAAATAGACACTTTTTAAAAAACGACTAATAATTATCAATGTACATAATTTATCGATATTACATCCATTTTGATGCATAGCAATTCAATCAGACTGGTATCCTTAAAGTAGAACATCCTTCCAAGAAGGGAAAAAAATACAAAATTCCCTTCTACGCTCAAGTTTAAACGCGAATAGATTGAGAGAATTTCCCTATTCGGGGAAAAATGTTGAAGTACCAATATTTATTGTTTACAGCTTTTTTTGTTTGAGTTGCCACTACAGCACTAGTTTTGACTACCACAATTAATACTTCAAAAAAAAATTAGTTATATTTTTTGTATTGATATATCTATATTTAATTATCAAAAATATACAATTACGCACAGTTAAATTCTACATCGTAAAAAAAATTAAAAACTTTAAAATTCACTCCATAAATTATAAAATATATAAATAATAATAAATAATATAGTACACATAATTCTCTTAAATATGTAAAGTATCAAAAATAGTTTTATTTTTGATAATAAACAAGTATTTGAAATAGTTTAGTTCATTTATTTTATTATTTAGAGTTTAAAAAAAGGAATTTTAGTTTATTTAGAGTTTAAAAAAATGAAGCATTTGTTTTAAAAATTGTTGCATGATAGGGCTGCATAGGTCGCTAAAAAATCAAGCAACTATTATTTATGTTAAGTATGTATTTTAAGACTAAAGTTACTTAAGACTAATTCTAAATTGATTAAATTTTCTTCTGATCAATAGATGAGTATTGCATTTATTCATCAAAATAAAGTTTACCAATCTAATATGTCATACGTGCTATGATATAAATTACATATATCCAATAGAATTGATTTAAAAAATTCTACATTCTTACAATATAGAAATAAATTTGTGAAGTATCTGTAACAAGTATAAAACTTTTCATTGAATAATTTCTAGACACAGATATACGGATAACCATGTTAAAACCATTTTTCTGTGCAAAGCAAATAAACATAGCGACGAGTTCTATACAAATCACAGGATAGCTGAAGTATACATCCGTAACTTGAAGAGCATGTTACCTCAAACTCACAAACCTTATGTGCGCTCTATGTTATTACGACTCTATGAAATGGAAAGTCTGATGCATCAAAGATTGGTTTTCTCAAGTCAGCATTCAACCTCGATGCATGTTACTCCATTTTCTTGAATCGGAGGAGCAGGGGAAAAAAATTGTTCGTCAAAACAGTCTTTTTTTCCTTTCCAAAATACTTTCACGATACGAAATCACAACATGAGATTTTTCGACTTCCTTTTTCAGGGTAACAGACATTCGATGGTACACTCTCAGATATGGAAGTAGCCTGAAGCTGGATTTCGTCGGGGAATGAGAACTGGAGAGAATAGAGGAAGGAAACGCTTCCATCTCCCCCTAGGTTTACACATGAAACTAAATTTTCCGCCCACCGCAAAATATATCCAGATTTCCTATTGATTGAAGTGTCATAATTTTGATGTTTTGCAAGACATAGAGAAGAGACATGCAATTCAAGTTGAAGTTATAGGTTTGGTTCGGTTTACTGTTTGCTCTTCAGTCATTTTATTACAACTATTACTACACCACACCACATTATTGTGCCTAGAGCTGAATGAATGGGAATGATGTGGTCGGACTGTGACGCTCTTACTGTCATATGAGCCCGGGACATACGGCTTTAAGTAGATTCCAAACCACTACAAGCATTCATGGCACCGCTGGGACTCGTACCCGATACCTGTAGCACCGAGCCCCAGAGCGATAATAAACACTCGACCATTCAGGTCCCACTGTCATTGTACGCATACTTTAGGATCTACTGTTTCTACAAACGTGAATTCCGAACCACTAACAAGGACATACCACCACCAGGATTCGAGACTGAATTCTGTGGTACCAAAGACCAGAGTGCTAGCCAATTGGCCATCAGGCCTCTGAAAGGTATAGGGGAACATGAGGCAGTGACTTAAGATTGATTGCAGTTCGGTTTTAGATTTTAATATCTGGTGGGGACTCACTTTGAAGAATCTCATCCATCATCCTCTTTCCAAACAGCTAACAACAGAGTTTCTGCCAATAAATTTACGTTACCCATTCTTGACTTAAAAACGGGAACATGAATTTTCATGTTTCATACTCAGTTCTCACAGTTCGAAAACCCATAACCATTCTAACACATAAAAAACCAGGCCACCTCAGTACCTACGTTGAAATATTAAAAACAACTTATTTAGATTACAAATATTATTAGTAAAAGAAAACATTTAAAATCACCAATTCGAGAGTTCTTAATATATATATATATATATATATATATATTCTAAAATCAAAGTGACAACGACTGTTATAAAAAATGGCTATAAAAGGCTATAAAACTTCATTTCTTCTAAAGTCAAGTAAGTCAAGTAAAGTCAATATACCCCTTTTTGAGAAGCAACAAGACAAAGTGAAAATTCGCAAACAGCAAACAAAACAACGTTCGAAAGTAGCGTTCTAAAAATGGTTTCTTATCTTTGAGACATTTACGCGTGTATCCGACAGATTCCCGTGATGTGACAATAAAAAAAGATCACCGAAAGATAACGATAAAAATGTCTTGATTTATGGAAGATAATAAAGTTACAATGCCGTGTTGTCAAAATGAATAAAGAGCACTGGCACGGCATGAAGAAAATCTCCAGAAACAAGAAACCTGCTTATCGGACGATAAATAAATAAAAACGTCCTGTTCTTGTAGCGGACCGTTTGAATAAAGAATAGACAGACTTGACAAGACAGCGAGCACCACATATATTCTTTGTAATGCGACCACTGGTCAAACAAGAAATTATTTATAAAATATTATAACATTTGCATTTCATTATATATATATATATATATATATATAGATACATACATTTTATAAAGTGCAACATGTTTTTAGTTATATATAGCTAGTGATATATATATACATACTATTTATATATAGAGAGATATATAATATACACTCATGTCCATAAATAAAGGATAATGAAGTTTAGGCAAAGAAAGAGACAGAAGCAAAACAAATTTGACTTATTTGTAAAGTCTATTTATTAAACAAAAGGTAAAGAGCAAAACAGATGCTATATGTTTGACATAATTAATAAAAATTGCGATTTTTACTCCCTGGAGCAAATTTCAAAAAAGAACCTATTTACAAAAAACAGTATAACATGGTTAGTATGATGGTTAATATGGAGTACAGTCCTTACAACGCCTAGGCATGCTGAGTATCAAGGAATATGAGAGGAATATTACACCACTCATCAAGCAATGCCCTCCGAAGTTCCGGTTGACAGGTGGGAGGGGGTTGACGGGCTGCAATTCGTCGGCCAAGCATATCCCACACATGCTCTATTGGATTCAAATCCGGTGAGTATGCTGGCCAATCCATACGGGTGATATCCTCCAATTGAAGGCATTCGTCTACAATGTTTGCACGGTGAGGACGGGCGTTGTCATCTATGAACAGAAATTCAGCACCCATGGCGCCCCGAAACAAACGTACATGTTGTTCCAGAATGACATCCCGATAGATGTGGCCTGTCATCGTTACACTCTGAACCTGCAGGTTATTTCTAGAACCAAGAATAATTCCTCCCCAAACGAGCCATCCTTCACCACCGTAACGGTGTCGTTCAATGGTGTTCTCTTGGTGGTAACGGGTACCTGGCTCTCTCCATATAAAAGTCCGGTGAGAATCAGACTGCAAACTAAACCTGGACTCGTCGAAAAACATCACACCAGACCACTGTTTCAGTGTCCACAATGCATGCTCTCCACTCCAGGTTAATCGCAGGCGACAGTGAGTTGCGGTAAGTGGAACACATCTGACAGGCCTACGAGCATATAGACCAATGTGCCCTAAGCGTCTGTACACGGTCTGCCTTGAAGCTGTCTACCGGTAGCTGAAGAGAGTTGACGAGACTGGTCTGATGCTGTGCTCCGTCTGTTTCTTTTGGCAGTAACTGCTAAATACCGGTCTTCATTCGGCGTTGTAACTCGGGGACGACCTGTGCTGTAACATCTACTCCCATTACCATCATCTTGGAATCGTTGCCAAAGCCTGGAGATGACACTCTGGGCGATTCCAGGTTCCTCGGATACTTCCAGCTGGGTACGCCCACATTCCAGTCGTCCGATAATTCTACCACGTAAATAATCATCCAAATGCTTCGTTTGTGCCATGACTATGCGGTTATTGCACTGAAAGGCTTTTAAAGCGCTTGTGAACAATTTTACTTCTTTGCCCCCATTCCTTATATACACCTCTCTTACACTCTCGTCATTGTGACGTACTATCCGCGCCATCTGGTGGTTTCTGTAATTTGCATATTCTACTTCAAGATGGGTGTGATAATTCTACAGGTGAAATTTTTATTTTAGAGTTCAATTTCGGTGTGATTCTGAATTATCCTTAATTTATGGACATGAGTGTATATAACTTAATAGGTAGACAAATGTCATAAATAAAACATTAGTTCTATTTACGATTGCTTAGTCAATTTAAAGTAAATGGATTAAAAATTACCACCTAGTAAACTATTGAGTGTTCCAGTTTTAAGTTTCTAAAACTATTGAGTGTTATAGTGTTTCTTTAAGTTTTTAAATTCTTTTTAATGTTCTCTAAAAAAGAATTTTTTAACACATTTTATTTAATAAATATGTCAAAGCGGATGGGCGGGCAGTATATTGAATTTAGGAACTAAGAATATTTATTACGAACTCACCTTTTGTGTCTATGCAGGAGATGAACACGATAAATCTGTATGACGGATTGTCCCAAATGTCGGGCACAATGTCCATTATTTCGAATGTATTTGTCCAAAGTACAGAGAGGTTGAAAACTTCCTCTTCACGAAGGAGCCGTCCCGGATTCACCCTTATTTTCCCCTTCATTCTTGAAGATGTTTGTTGAAAAGTGGCAAAATTTGGGCTTAATTTGTAAGCGCTCCCATATTCCACACTTGGTAACGTTGAATTTGCTCATCTCTGACTACAAGTCAAACACCTAGCGTTCGGAAAAACGCTTTAATTTAAATAATTTGCAAAACATTAGTTGCTATGTAAAGACATAAACAAGACAAAATAAATATTCAATTACTTTTTCAGTAAAAAAAGGAAAATTTCTGCTGGTGTCAATTTTTATATAACTCATATTAAGTTATAAATAAGCAACTGTAACAAATATAAAGGTAACAATAACATTATAATATATATATATACACTGGTGGACAAAATTAAGAGATGGAAGACATTTTCCCAAATATCTCAAAAAATACTGAATATAAATAAATGAGATTTGATATGGATATAGCTTATTCCATGATAATAAAGTATGCAAAACAAAAATGAAAGTGCCATTCACTGGCATGACCTATTGCCAATAAATCCAATGTAGTCTGAACTTAAGGATAAAAGATGATAATAAAAGTGAGGCTTGTACAGTGTGTGTTGCCTCTAGTATGGTGTATGGTCACCCCTGACAGACAGACAGCATGCACAATGAGTATGCATGCTGTTAATAAGGGAGTTAAGGAGGGCTTGTGGAAGACCCTCCCATTCGTCCACCAGAGCAATTTTTAACTCTAGAATGGTTCTGGGGGAGGTTGACACATCGCAATAACTCTCACAAGAGCATCCCAAGCATGTTCAATAGGATTCAGGTCAGAGGATTTGGGTGGCCAATCCATTCGTTGAATATCCTCGCTTTCCAGATACTCACCAACTATGAGAGCCCTATGTGGTGGCGCATTGTCGTCCATAAAAATGAACTCAGGGCCAACAACGCCCCTGAAAAGACGCACATAGAGCTCTAGGACCTCCTGCCTGTACCTTTGGGCATTCACGGAACCATTGTCAAACACATGGAGCGGTGTACGGGTATCTTGCATGATCCCTGTCCAAACCATGACTCCTCCTACCAGCATAATGGTCCCTTTCGATAATGTTGCTAGGATGGTATCGGGTTGCAGGTTCCCTCCATATCAATAACCGTCCAGAATCAGGTTGTAGACAGAATCTGGATTCATCGGTGAAGAGAACATTAGCCCATTGAAGCTGTGTCCAATTTTGATGTTGTGTGCACCATTCTGCACGCGCTCTTTTGTGGGAGGGAGTGAGTGGGATGCAAATAGCGGGCTTCCTGGCATACAGCCCTCTTCCATGGAGTCTCCTGGAAACTGTCTTACTCGAAATTGATGTTCCTGTAGCAGCCGCGAGGCCCCTAGACAATTTAGTGGCTGTAGACGTCCTCTGGCGCTTAGCTGAAAGGAACAAATACCGGTCTTCATTGGCCGTTGTAGCCCTCGGGCGACCTTGTCCTGGTCGTCTGCATATTGTCCCACTAGTTTTAAATTGACTCCACAAATTGGAAATGACGCTTGGTGTTATATCCAATTCCCTAGCAACCTGAGCTTGAGACTGGAATGCCTCAACTACCCACAATTCTCCACCTCATACCTTCGTCTAAACGATGATGTTCACTCATTTCACCTAAAAACCAGCAAGAAACAACAAGATTATTCAAAAAATGCACTAAGATCTGCAACTGTGTTGAAGAGTGGAATGAGATGAACAGCTCGATGCTAACTTTTATACCTCCTGCTGGCTTAGCAACGCCCACAAGAATACGTAAACTTATCTCAAGGTCAATAGCGCTACAGTGACCATATATGGCAATCAACCTCCCAGGTTTTGTGCGGTATTTTTAGAGAAATGTGCGAAAACGCTTTCCGTCTCTTAATTTTGTCCATCAGTGTATATATAACGTAACAATAACATATAAAACCCATTAAAAACAAATTTTTAGAAAAATAACACATAATTACATACATACACATAATTACATAACACAGAGTACAGCATCTTTTATAATGCGACATAATAGTTACTGGAAATTAATACAAAATTTTGAAGTAATTTTTTTTTATTTCTACGAATATTGTTAAAAGTAAAAAAGCCCAATTTAAACTTATAATTTTAAACGATTATACAATAGCAATTAAAAATTAATTACGCATTTTAAAACAGTTTGCAGCATATTGTTCGCAATAAAAAGTATTGAATTATGTGAATTATGTGATGAAATTATGTAATATTAATCTTTTATTATACTGAATATTATAAAAATGTATTTAATACTAGAAATAACTTGTAAAGTGTTTCTTCATGTCTCTTAGCAAATTTTATTAATGAAATTCTATTAACAAAGTCATGTGTCGAAAAAGACTGTGAAAAATCTCCCATGCTTGGGTGAAAATATATTGCCGACGGATTAAATCTTCATAAATCTGACATAAGACCCATTTTATAACTTTATTTTTATAATTGAGAAAGCATTAAACGCTAGTTGGTATTAGTTATGAAATTTCATTCTCCAATTTTGGTTTTGATAATTACAAACATAAAATATCAAAATAAGTTTTAAAAGTCTATGAAAAAACTAGAAATATTTTGTATGTTTTACATAAAGTTCAAATTTTCGATCCAATTTTTTGAAAAGAACACAGAGAAAAGAAAAACACATTAAAGTTAAAAAATATATGAGGATTTGTGGAAATTTCCATAAATAAAAGTAAAAAAACATCAGTAAGTAGGAATTTTTTAAAAAAATACAATCAATGATTTCAATTGTATATGATTTCATTTTTCAACAATTAAATACTAATATAATTTAATTTCTCTATTCTTAAAAAGGATGTTTCAACAAGAGATATTATTTTAAATTGCAAACTGTGTCAAATTTGAAGATTGACATTATTTGATATTCAAGTAGTAAAAACTATACGGCTAAAGAATATGTAAAAACTAAGCGTGGAAGTAGTGAAAATTCACTACAAAAATAGTGAAAATTTCGTTGAGACACTATGCAAAGTTCGTACTGTTGTTTGTTTTGTACCCTTGTTTGTCCATTCGAAGATCTTCACAGTAATAATGCTCATCCACAGCCAGTCTGAACATAATTGTATGCAAAGATCAAGGATTAAAGATCTATCTGATACAAGAATTGAAGCTTGTAGACCTTGAACAAGGTCGCATCTTCGTTGATTTAGCATCCTTAAAAATTTTTTCCTTTGCGGTTTCTTAAAAATAAAGATTAAACCAAAGTTTCATCAACAATTGAAGCACTCAAAGGCAATAGCAGAGCAAACATTTAGCAAAATAAAATCACAACTGTGCAAAAACTGGTTGGAAAATTACTCAATTTCCTATGCTTCTTCTTCATTGGTGCAACAGTCCCATGTTCAAAAATAATAAATAATCGAAAAATAATCAAGCAATCATTGAAAAAACAATAATCAAATCAATCAACAATAATCAAGTACTCATTAGAAAATTAATAATTAATCAAATCAATAAAAAATCCTCATCATCAATAATCAGAAAAATAATCAATAATAATCAATTTTCAATAAATCAAAATTAATCATTGATCAAAATAATTAATAATCACATACTATTATATACACTAAAGAAAAATATTTCAATACTTCCCGTTAATGCTCAAAAGAATAACTGCGTGTAAGAAGAGCCAGCATTTGACCATTGGGAAGATATTGTATTCCATTATTAATCTGATAGTTTGTACTTTTGAATAAAATAAAAATACCACAACATTTGTTGTCTTTTAATAAATTAAATTGAAACTTCGGAACATACTTTATTTACTATTTTATAGTAAAATCCTGACACGTTTCAAATTTTTTATAAATAATTGCTAACAAATATTAATTTCTACAAAACAAGCTTTAAATAAATAATTGATTTCTGGTTTTCGATTCAAGTTTTATGCAAATAGCTGCAGTTAATCGTGATTACTAAAATTTAAAAATACAGACAATTTATCATAACCAACTTTAAAATTAAAACGAAAAAATTTTACATCCACATGACAAGTATGCGTCCATATCTCAAAGGCACCTACGCTATTATACTTCTCACGTGTTTATCCCGTGAACAAAACCCGAGCAACTATAAAATTTGGGGCGCGAAGTGAGTGTGTGAATAATGGGGGCTGAAAGCATGGCGATAGAATAGACGTGTCCCATTAATTTCCCCTGACAAAACCTTCCCGTTGATACTTCCAAATATTCTGAAAGCAACTTTCGGTCGGCTCCTGAATTCGATATCAAACAAGAAATTTTGAATTTATCAATTCCCAACTGAAACTTCTTGGCTCTTTAAACTGTAAATGTCTTTAAGACGAAGTTGAGCCGCATGCGAGGAAGTGGTTTCAATGCTAGGAAGATAGAATAAGAATTTTTCTTGTTCGGATGAGTTTTGCATTAAAATTATGTCCCAGTAGACAGGTGGAATGATAATGATTTTCAAGACATTAGAGAAATTTTTGGTACATAATTAGAATCGGAGGTCTATTTTAAGCAAGGAGTTTTACTTAATAACTATTTTTATACATGTAAATAAAAATTCTATTAATGGATAAATAATTTTATAAATCGAATATTCTGAACTGCATTTAATGTCAGAAGAATGCAAAAGAAGAATTTAGAAGTGCATCAAAAATGCAAAGTGTGTTATGATTGTAAAACATTAGATGAATATAAATATAGATATTTTATTAAAGATAAATATGGCAATATCAGAGCAGAAATTCATCAAAATAGATTCATAACTGTAAAAAAAAGTAATCGCAATCATTGGAAATCAAGTAATCATTGGAAAATCAATCATTAATCAAATCAGTCCAAAATAATCATGATCAATAATCAGAAAAGTAATCAATAACAATTAATTTTTAATCAATCAAAAATAATCAATGATCAAAATAATCAATAATCATATACTATTATATATTATATAGAAAAATAATTCAATACTTCCCGCTGATGCTTAAAAAAATGACTGCCTGTAAGAAGAACCACGGTGGCCATTTTAAGACACTGTATTCCATTACTAATCACATAGTTTGTACTTTGGAATAAAATAAAAATAAATCAAATAATTTTTAATAAATCAAATCGAAACGTTGGAAGATACTTTATTTACTCTTTTATAGTAAAATCTTAACACATTTCGAACTTTTAAAAAATAATAGCTTACAAATATTAATTTTTACAAATCAAATGTTTAATAAATAATCGATTTATAGCCTTTTGAATCAAGTTTTATACAAATAACTGCACTGAATCATGATCAAAGTTAAAATTTAAAAACACAGACATTTTATTATAACCACTGTTTAAATTAAAAAGAGAAAAATATTACATCCACATGACAAGTATGCATCAATATATCTCAAAGGCACCTACGCTATTATACTTCTCACGTGTTTATCCCATGAACAAAACCCGACCAAATATAAAATTTGGAGCGCGAAGGTAGTGAATAATAGGGGCCGAAAGCATGGCGATAGAATAGATGTGTACCATTAATTTCTCCTGACAAATCCTTCCCGTTGATACCTCCCAAATATTCTGTAAGTAACTATGGGGCTTACTATTTTACGGGGTAGGGTTGCCAGCTCCACGTCCAAAGTTCTTACAGTCATAGTAGACCTTGCGCCTGAATTGCCGAGTGTCTGGCGCTCAATGCCACATGTTTCGGGTTTAATCCGGACGGTACCATGGATGTTTATAATAGTTCAGGATCCCCTTCAAGGCGTAAGTTTCGATGCCATATGACTGTAAGAGCGTCACGGAGACTAGTCAGATTTCTCTCCGACATCATTCTCCAACAGTATAAGTTCAACTCAACGCTAGGCACAGTGGTGTGATATAGTAGTAGTAATGAGAAAAAAATGAGTGTGATGTATTTCAAAGGCACCTACGCTAGTAGACCGGGAACTACAGTTTAAAGTGGATTCCGAACCACCAGAGGCGCCGCCGGAACTCTAACCCGAAATCTGTGTCACCGATCGCCAGTCACTCGGCCAACAGCTCCAAATAACAGCTTAAAAACATTAATTTTTGCAAAGAAAAACTTTTAATAAATAATCAATTTACAGCCTTTTGAATCGATAGTATACAAATAACTGCAGTGAATCATGATCAATATTAAAATTTAAAATTACAGAAGTTTCATCATAACCGATGTTAAAATTAAAAAGAAAAATTGTTACATCCACTTGACAAGTATGTGTCCATATCTCGAAGGCACCTATGCTATTATACTTCTCACGTGTTTATCCCGTGAACAAAACTCGGGCAAATATAAAATTTTGGGTGCGAAGTGAGTGAATAACAGGGGCTGAAAGCATGGCCATTCCATTAATTACCCCTGACAAAACCTTCTCGTTGATACTTCCCAGATATTCTGGAAGCAATTTTCGGTCGGGTACATCAAAGAAGAAATTCTAAATTTATCAATTCCCAACTGGAACTTCTTGGCAGTTTAAACTGTAAATGTCTTTAAGACGAAGCTGAGCCGCCTGCGAGGAACGTAAATATCGTGGGAAGTTTTCTGATTAGTGGTTTAAATAAAATATTTAAAAATGTGGGTGGAAGTTTTCAAGAAATAATAAATTAACATACAGCATTCAGGAGATGAAATATCAATACAGTACATATTGAAATGAAACATTGATGAAAAAAGGGAGTAATAATGTCTTGTTATAAAAATTTTAGAATTAATGCGTAGGAAATGAAATTTTCCTTTAAAATTGAATAGATTTTTAGATATAAATATTTTAAACTTTTTATGATTTGGTATAAAGTATTACTTCGTTGCATTAATTTTTATTGCTTTTTCTATTCAGTAGGAAAAAGGAGTACTTCATATTTCTTAAAAGTAGTCCACGTTTATACAACATCTACAGAAATATGTGCAACTAGCAAAACTTTTATATTAATTAACAAATAAAAACTGCCTTTTTAAATTACGTTGATCGACTATAACATTACAATTCTCTTTTAATGAATATAAATTTTAACTTGAAAATGCTTTTGGGCCTGATGGCCCAGTGAGTAGAACTCTGGCGCTCGGTGCTATAGTTATATGTAGTGGTTCGGAATCCCTTTTAAACATTAGGTTAAAAGGGATTCCGATTATTAAAGATTAAAACTAATTAATCTAATTAGATTAGATTAGATTAAAACTATTCTATCTAATATGACTGTAGACCGTAGAAAGTAGGGCAAATTAAAAAATCATCACCTGTCAGAAATTTGCCAGTAGGTAGACGGCCTTGGCCCACCATGAGGCTATGTGTCAACGAAGAAGAAGAAAGTGCTTTTACTGATTGAGTTAAACTGTTAACAGTTTTTAAAAATTGTTTTGAAACATCTGTCGTACCTTTCAACCTTAGAATTCACGAGCTTGTAAAACAGTTTTGTCACAGAAACACTGTTTCTTAGAAACTTATTTCGTTTCTCCGTGTAATCCAGAAACGCAAATAACGTGGGTAGTTTTCCGCTTAGTTGTTTAAATGAAATATTTAAAAATGTGGGTGGAAATTTTCAAGAAATAATAAATTAACAAGCAGCATTGAGGAGATTAAATATCAGTAGAGTTCATACTGATATGAAAAACTGATGAAAAAAAAAGTAAAAATATTATGCTATAAAAAATTAAAATTAGTGGGTAGGTAATACACAATTTTCCTTTAAAATTGAACAGAATTATAGATATAAATATTTTATACTTTTTATGGATTAATATAGTGTCTTATTTTGTTGCATTAATTTTTATTGCTTTTTCTATTCAGCAGGAAATGGGAATGCTTTATGTTTCGTAAAAGTAGCCCACATTTATGTAACATCCACAGAAATAAATGCAACCAGCAAAACTATTAAAAATTGCCTTTTTATTTTACATTTATCTATTATGATATTATAGATCTCTTTAAAACAATTTAAATTTTAACTTTCTCAAAATTGATTTTGGGGTCTGACGGCCGAGGAACTAGAACTCAGGCGCCATGTGCCATGGATGTTTGTAGTGGTTCCGGCCTAATATAACTGCAGAGTTTTGAGCGTAGGGATGACAACCCTAGCTCATAAAAAAAACATCTCCTGTCTCGAAATTTAACACGAGGCAGACAGCCTTGGCTCACCATGGATCAGTTTCGCCAATGAAGAAGAAGAAAGTGCTTTTACTGACTGAGTTAAACAGTTAACAGTTTTTAAAAACTATTGGAACATCTGTCGTACCTTCCACCATCAGAATTCACGAATTTATTGATCAGTTTTGACATAGAAGCACTATTTGTTAGAAATTAATGTCACTTCTCGGTCAAATCGGTGTGAATCACTTGTCGAATTTTCATTTCTGGCTAAGTAGTAAATCAAGAACTTTAGTTTTAGAATGTTTTCGTATTTCTGATGTCGATGTTGTGTACTTGAAGATGATATACTACATATTTCGTTGTTAATTGAATCTTGCTTATATGAAAATGAGTTTCATAGTGACTTAATATTTTAAAGACTAGACAGCCGTCAAGCATCGGCTAAATGTACGAGAACCCTCTTTTTCAGATTCTACATTGATTATATTTTCCGGCATCAAGCGTTGAGCCATAATTTAAATTTCATTTAAGATAAAATTGACACCAAAACTAAATTAATAATGAAATGCAAGGGATTAGGAATAACTTTTGCTTTGTGCTTGAATAAAATTAAAATTGAACTTTCGAAAAGTATTCCTGATGTTAATGAACTCGATATTAGAAACACAGCTCAAGGATAAATTAGAGATTGTCAAGCTGACATGAGGATGTAGAAAATGCTCTTTTAGACTATACTGCATATTCTGAAGGGATTTATGAAAATAATTTACGGACTGTATAAATATATTTTTTTTCTTTCTAATGCAGCTGGCAAACACTGAGACAGCTTGGTCTTCGATACCTTAAGGCAGGCGCTGCACAGGCGTACTCGCTTTGCATGACCCAGGTGGCGAGTGTAGCTTGAAGATAAGCCACGGACGCGGAGTAACAATGCCCCCGCAACGCTCTACGATCCTATTAGACCGGGACCTACAGTTTAAAGTGGATTCCGAACCACTACAAACATCCTTGGCACCTCCGGGACTTGAACCCGAAACCTGTGGTACCGAGCGCCAGAGCGCTAGCCACTCGGCCATTCAGGCCCTCTGTGTAAATATATAGAAATAATTATTTTTAACTGACCTTTAAAAATAAAAAAATATATATAAGCTGAATTGTAGTAAGTAAGCTAGTTGTTGTCTGCTAAGGATTTTGTGGAAAAAGGACAATTTAAACTGCCAAATATTGAATTGAAGAAATGTAATGGAAAAGCAAAATAAGAACTGGCGCGTTTTGCAAATACTGGCTTTAAAGCAAAGCTGAACATCAAGGAAAAAAAGTTGACTGGAAAACTTTCACAATAGCACTGGTAGTCGTGCCAACTAGAAAAACTCAGAGAGACAATATTTTAACTGTTTCTTTTGTTGTGATATTTTATTCAGGATTGCTTTATGACTAGAAACTTTAATCTTACAGATAAGAAAAAAATGTTTTTTTTCCCCCAATGCAGCTGGCAAACAGACATGGACGTCTTTGGATCCCTATAAGGGCTGCACCGATGTTACTTTGCATTACCCAGGGGCCGCGTGTAACTTGATGGTAAGCCACGGACGCGGAGTAACAATGCCCCCGCAGCGCTCTACGATACTATTAGGGCCGGGACCTACGGCTTAAAGTGGATTCCGAACCACTACAACACCCATGGGCAAAGCCGGGATTTGAACCCGATACCTGTGGTACCGAACGCCATTCGGCCATCAGGCCACACAAAAAAAGTATTAGAAAGGTTTTTTTCTGTTTAGGAACTGGTCATTTATCTAGAAATTACGTATAAAATAATGAATGTATTCAATAACAAAAATCAATACTTTCTTTCAATGCATATTGTTTTAATAAATACCGTCCCTCTGTAGTTTCATGTAAAGGAAATCGAAACTGAAGTTAATGAAACCAAGTTTTTAACGAATAACTGCGATATTGAAAATGCTTTATTAACGACTTTAGCTCTAACAATATGAAATCGGAAAAAAAAAAAACCCCACACAGTTAGAGCGAATGCAGTACAGGATCTCAGCGTTACTTTTTGAGCAATAGACATTAAATTACTATAAAGCCTAAGCGTAAACAAAAACTTTTTGTCTACAGTTAGGCTTTAATTTGATTCAGTTCTTTTTTTGGGAGTGGACAGTAATGAATCCCAACCTGTTTACTTGATATATACGAGTTAAGATTTCTTAATTTCAATACCCTTTCTTCCATGGATATGTCAGTGTTATCAGAAAATAAAATTTGTGGATTCATTCTTAAAGTAACTAATACTGCAGCAATAAATGAAGTAAACGAGAAACATTTAACATTACCCTATTTAAATCTTAAAGGTTTTGGAAATTGATTTGCTCTTGGAAGCTGATGTTGTAACTTTTATATTAATTATTGTATTAAGGAAATTGAATAGCGAGCTGTGGTTATATGAGAATAATTTTCTTAATGTTAAATTCTGTATTTCCTCTTTGAATTCTGTGAAGCGCAGTATTAGTGAATTGTACGATTTTGATGCCATTTGCATCAGGGATCCGATTGAAATCTACAGTAAAAAATTATTATTTTCCGAAGCAATGGATATGTTCCAAAAAAATTACCTATTCTTCTTGATGGGAATCCTTACCATTTTAAAAAGAAATTCTTCACCTAACAGATATTTGATTTTGAGGAGACGAAAATACGGAAGCGTGCAGCTAATGAAGGATATACACATAATTATATTGCTATATAAGAATTGAAAAGGGTGGAAATCACTAAAAACATTCAAGACGATAGGGTAACTACATTTTTTCGCTACTTACCTTATCACCCTGTAATTAAAGAAAATAGAACACTTGAAAAATCCGAAAAGCGTTTTTATGGCTCTGCGAAAGGAGCAAATCAATCATCTTCAAATGAACTTTTGATTAAAGGATATAAACTGAATGGGTTAATTCCGGATAAAGTGGGCACATTTATATTGTATTCCATAAAATTATCATCTGATATAGAAAAGTCTTTTTTGCAGTTAAGTACTGACCCAAAACATGGAAATTATCTTGAATTATTTCTTCCTCTTGAAAATGAAGAGATAGATACTTCACAGCTGTATTTGGGATTACAACTACTCCATTTCTGCTCATGAAATCTTTGAATAATTTGTTACAGAATTTCTGAAAGGAAAATTCTAATGTTGTAACTCGGCTCCACATTTTTAAGTTGATATGGCTGTGTAACAAACAATTCAGTTTAGACGCATTAAAGCAATTTGTTCCTCGAACGCAGAATTTACTAAATGTGCATGGTTTAATTTAAGAAATTGGGAAAGTTACCTACTTAAGTTGCATATCTCTAAATCTACAGGGAATACTTTTCTTTTGGAATGATATGGAGTCTAGATTGAGATACCCTAAGATGTTTAGTACCCACAATCGAATTTAAACATTCTTTTGTACAACATATATTTGATCCACACGAAAATTTATGTCATGAAATCTAATTATCAAAATTGTTGATGCAAGAGACCTGACAAACAAATTAAATTAGTGCAGTTCTTACTTGATTACATGCAAAGTTAATTTTCATATTGTTAACATAGATTCCCGCCTTAAATAATGTAGAAATTCCACGATATTCTTTAGTAAGTGAGAAATCTGAAGGACATGTAATTTTATTTCATGGGTAAGATAGATCGTATGGTGTTTCTGTTTTTATGCGAATAAAGTTCGTAAGAGATGAGTTTTAATACCGAGTAGTTTTAGAGACCAAGAGAGTTTTAGTACCAATCAAAGTACTATCAATACCAAAATCAGAATTAATTTTTTGTCGTATATGGATTCGAATATCACATTCAATTCTATTTGCTCTCTATTTGACTGAAATAAAGGTTACATTTTAGGATGATTCTATGGTTGTGCTTTTGTGAATTCGGGAACGGGCCAATAGTGGCCAATTTTTGCTTCGAATTGTGTAAAAGAGATCCATAAATTGATCCCATTAGAAAATTGAGTACATTTACTGGGGAAATGAATGTTGCTGATATTATTTCTAGAGAATGTTCACCCGAAAAGTTAATCAAATCTATATCAGGTATGATAGTCTAAAGTTGTATTTTCTATGACCAGTACTTAGAAGTCTCTATTATTAGACTTCTGAAAGCTTGTCAACGAACGAAATATGTTTTTCAAATAATATATGAGGAAAAACTAAGGTTCCACTGAATATTATTAATTTTTCTTAAAAAAAAAAAAATTTGGAGGCTTTCACTGTATAACAGTATAAGTCCATTATTCGCCTTGTAGCTGGGATATTCAGTTTTGTAAATAGCACACTCAGAAAATTTAGATAATTTCCGTTACAAGAAATGGAATATGGGGAAGAAGTTATTAAAACAATACTATACAATCCTATAATTTCCCTGTACCTAATAATTAATAACTTCATCTTTAAATACATTACTTACAATAAGTCTTTAAAGATGAAGTACGTACATTGAGTTAAAACTCTAATAATTGAAAGCATGTATTGAGTTAAGACACTAATAACAGAGTATTGATTCCCCTCATCCATATTATTACCTCATAGATTTATTTTCACTCAGAGATTAACACAGCATTTCCTTGTGATGAACTTTCATGCGGGAATTTTAATTCTAATGAATATTTTGCTGGAGAAGTTCTGGATAGTCAACAATAGGAGTTTTCCCGAGTGCCTTAAATTGTATCAAGTGCTAATGATATAATTTCAGACGACAGCCTACAGAACCTGGTCCCTTACTAGATGAAAGTGTGAAATGCTAAGTCTTCGAAGTTGTCGAGATATATCTTGTTTGTATCTTAGGTCCCCTGTACATACAACAGGGAATTATAATTTGGGAATCTTTTATTTACCTGTGACATTTATAGGTTTATTCCTCTAGAATTAGCTACGCTTCTAAGTATCTTCTGTTCCAAATTGACTGGAATAAAATTTATAAAGAAGTTGAATTACATCGACTCTAGATGGAATTTAATCCACCCCATTAATAGCATCAATTATATTAATATCAGTCACTTACCTTTCAGAATTTTCAAGAATTAACATGGAAGATATAAGCTAAATTAAATAATTTAAGTCATCAGAGATCTCTCTGATCATTTCTGATTTTTGATCAGAGATCTAATCATTTGAATCATAAGATACATGTAAGAGGACAAGTATTGATAACAGTCTCACAGTCACATAAGATGGTGTGACTAATTTTCACGAAAATACCAAAATACGACTAAATTTTCTGAACTAGAGCATTGCAAGAACATTGAAAGAACTTTCTAAAAAGAACCTTGAAAAGAGCAGTTCTAACTTATGAAGAAATACAAACCATTTTATGTGACTGTCACACTGTCATCAATACTCGTTCTCTTACATGTATCTAATGATTTAATTCCTCTTATATCTTCCATGTTGTTCTTGAAAATTCTGAAAGTTAAGTGACTGTTATTGATGCTAATCAGTGTGGCAAACTTTTACGATACATTACTTAAAGTTTGTGAGAATTATGAAGATGGTTCAGCAAATAATGCATTAATTATTTTTAATACATTAATATTAATTTTTGTATATGGACACATATTTCTCTGGAAGACCACAGGAACACCCTTTCAGAACCACTGGCCTACAGCAATAAAAACTAACGCCTAAGCAAATAAAGTGATGCGCAACTTAATATCAGTTTATTAGATCTATACCGAAGCGGAAAGGACTGAAACTTTTAAAAACTCAATTCAAATCAACTTCAAATCAGACTTTGGGGATTAGATCCCATTAAGCAATATTAAATGGCTACAAAAGAAATATAATAACCGTTACATAATTCTAATCGATGAACAAGAAATAAACTATGCAATTAAACATTTTTAATAGATTTAAGTACCTGTCGAAGATAAAATTTCGAATTCTGTGTTAAAAACTCCCTCACAATTTTATCTCCCTAAAAGGTTATTAATTTCTCATTACAACTTAATTACTTTTCTGATAAATGGACAAATAACGTCAGAATCATTTATTTCCGAACCACGCAAAAATTGTATTCACCCTCAAAATTAGATATCCATAAAGAATTTTGAAAACGAGTTCAAAATGTGAGGAATTCTTTAGCTTCTCCACTAATTTTTCTCAATTCAGTCTTTGACAGTTTGAATTGCTTTTTTCTGTAAAGGATTTAGCAGAAAACAATTTGCTAATCTTGCTTTTCCTTTTATATTTAATAATAGAGGTTTTTATTTTATTGATATATAATTGCCTGCATATCCTTCTGCTGTCCATAAACCTTCACAAATCTATTCAAAATATTTAGCATTTTCTACTTTCAGTCTGTAGCGTGCCAGATTTTCAAATTTATCTTTGAAAACAACTTTTTTTGACGTTTATATATTGCCTTGTACTAATTTTTTCATTTATTACTTTGATTTATTCTTGACCAACAGTACATATATCTTACAAATTAAAGTAATAGTTAAATCAAGGGAACTAGATAAAAATGTTGATAAATTAATCAATATAATAAAAATTAATCTATCGAAGTATTAGATAAAATTATGATCTATGTCAACTAAATACCATCAAAGCATAACAAATTTGATAGAATAAAACTTAAGAACAACTGTAAATACCCCTTGGTATAATCGAAAAAATTCGTATGGATCTCAACATTGAAGAAATGTACAGAACACTAAAAATACCAATAGTAATTTCTCTAAAAGATTACTACAATCAATACAACAGGCTTTAGCAAAAGTCTAAAATATCAAAATATAAATGATTATAATTATGCCAGACCATACTGGAGTATCTGCTCCAGCAGCGCACATTGCCACTGAGCCACGAGTCAGGCATTTTATTTATATTAAATTATATATAACAACCTATTTCAAGTAATTGCTTGATATCTGTTCATAATAAAGGATAAAACAAGAAAACAACGGAATTTATGTTAGATCAAACATTTTTTGCAACAAGGAGTTTTAATAATGTTTAATGTTAATTAATAATGTTAATAATGTTTAATGTTAATTAATAATGTTTTATTATGGTGTTAAGTATAGAAAAATCATAGCTATAATATTTATAAAGACTACCTTCTAGAGGGAACTACACCACATTTGCTTATCCTATGAGAGGAAACCGGGAATATCTCCCACATTACTACTGCTACTACACCACACTACACCGCATCACTTTGTGTTGCCGCTTTAAAGTTAAAAATGATGTGGGTGAGAAGTGTGATTGGGCACTGTGACACTCTAAGGTCATATGAGACCTTGACCTACGGCTTAAAGTGGTTTCCGAAGCCTTATAAACATCCCTGGCAGGGCCGGGACTCAAACCCGAAACTTGTGGTCCCGAGAGCCAGACCTCTAACCACTCGGCCATGAGGCCCTCGGAAAACTCCCACGAGGTAGTCCGAATTATGTGCAAGATGCTGAACCTCGCAAAAGCTATCGATTCCTCCCTTTTTTTAAAACAGTGTCTACAACAAAGTCGCCAGTGGATTGAACTCAGTCCTAATGATCCCGAGTGTCACACGCTGCCATCGAGCCAAGAGTCAGGCATTTTATTTATATTAAACAACATATAATAGCCTATTTCATATAATTACTCGATAGCTGTTCACAATAGAGAATAAAACAAGAATACAACGGATTTTATGTTAAATCAAACTTTTTTTTGCAACTAGGAGTTATAATAAATTAAGCACCAACGTTAAAACAAGCACTGAAACTGTCATCATTATAATATAACTCACACACATCTTTTCAAAATTTAGCTATTATTAGGAAACCTTTAATCTTTGAAAGAGGAAACTATTTTCCCACTCGCTTTTAAAGAAAAATAAATTTTGTGACACTACGTCAAAAATGCTTAATGAGTACATTGGCTCGTTAAAGATGATATTAATGATCGATAATTCCACACCCTGAATTTGCAGCTTCTGACTTATGGAAGTTTCAGATACTTTAAAAGTTTTGAAAAGCAAACTTAATAAAATTTCGAGCGGAAAGATTTACTCTATAAATTGGGAAAACATATTCAGGACCATACATGCACTCTGTGAGGTATATTTTAGCTAGCTATTATCGTTAGCATATTTTAATGTAGAAATACATTGAATAAGTTACGCGGATGTTTAAAATTCTGAAGAAATATCCTGTTTAAATATCAAACGGGATGCTGCCATTTAGGCGTAAGAAATACGGCTCTAATGAATATACATTTAATGCTAAGTTTTTTAAGAAATTTTAACTTTTCATTTAGAAGATCATTGCGATTAATTATCAGTACCATTTGTTAAAAAATGTATTTTCTCTAACTCCAATCTTTCAAATGTTCTACCTTAGAAATTCAAAGAATGAGAAGAGATATGCTGTTTAAATGGAAGTTAAATGAATTATGGTGATAAGTATAGAAAAATCATAGCTATAGAAATTAGCGAAAAGTTTTAAATATTAAGAAAAATTCAGAATCTTATATTATTAAAAGAACATCAGGATTGATATTATACTATAATAAAATGCTAAATGTTAAAGCTAGTATCATCCTCATTATCATCATAGGTGCAACAGCCTCATGGTGGGCCTAGACCGTCTGCCTGCTGGTTGATTTCGAGACAGGAGATGTTTTCTTTTTAGGAGTAGAGTTGTCAGCTCTACGCCCAATGCTCTAGAGTCATATTAGACCGGAACCTACGAATTACATCTCCTGTCTCGAAATCTGCCAGCTGAAAGATGGCCTTGGCCCATCAGAGATCTATTGCGCCAATTAAAAAAAAGATACATATTTAATATATATAGCTAAAAACATGTTGCACTTCATATATGTTTATACGTTGCACATATGTATATAT
>BPLQ01007124.1:0-25558 GCA_021605075.1 Caerostris darwini
TCAATATTTGCAGCCTACATGTTTATAAATTTATTTTAATTACGTTAGTAACAATCATGTCTTTTTCATATATTTGTATTATTTTTCTCTGTAACAAAAAACAACGCCAAGATATGCTCTTTCAAGGAATGTTCATTTCTGTAACCCAAAGAGTTAACCTTTTTATAAACCCTCTCACGTTTTACTAGAACAGAAATAATTATAATTTTGTTTATTTATGTAAGGCAATTTCTTACTGAGTTTTCTTATTAAGTTATATTTAAATGTAACGATATTATCGAAATAAACGTTTTTATACACATATTACATTTATAAGAACATTTAACATTGTAATAAGAAAATTCAATTCTATTTTGGAATACTTTTTATTCACAGAACTATAATGCTTCGGTACAATCGCATTCTCTTTTAGATTTCATTTTCCCGAGTCAATCTTATTATCTATTCATATATCCGTGGAAAATGGAAATTGCTTTCGAGTAGCACGCTGATCCTCATAATAACAGTTCTATGGAAAATGGATCGTTATCCTGAATCTGCTATTTTCACATGCATTTATTCATCACACATCTGCTTCGCATCTAGCAGATAACAAGTATCCATTTCATTGGCAGGGGCTTAGGTTGAATGGTAAATTTTCACTTTGTGTTAACATTCAAATAAGGGCTTTTTTTCATAAATTGAATATTTTGTTACTATTATTCAAATAGAAACACTTGTTCAAAATGGAATTGAATTATTTTGAATCAACAAAGTGGATGAATGTATAAATTCAATCAAAACGGGAAAATATTTTTAAGAAAAGTATCGTAATAATGGGTTCTTTATCTAATATAAATTTAGAATTAAGTTGTAGTTATTATAAGTAAGGCCTATATAAAATATCACGAGCTATTTTACATTATGCGGTCTTATAAACTGTACAATGTAAAATATAAGTATAAAATAGTAAAATTTACAGTTGGATTTAATATTATTTGATTAGAATTAATGCTTTATAAAGCTCTAAAAATATTCTACTATTATTGACACAGATACAAATGAAAGTACAATGCATTTATATACTATATAAAGAATTCAAAAATTTTATAACATAAGGTTTAAATGTATTACAAAAGGATAAGTTTTACAAATTTGAAATAAAATTAATAAAAGTTGGGTTTTCATGGGGAAAAAATTGAAAGGAACTGAATTATCAGAACATTTGAATGTAAAATGTATATTTATTCAGTGAGTGCGTTTTAACAAACAACACTGGAATTGCAATCCATATTAGAACATGGACGCCCGCCTACTGGCAGATTTCGAAACAGGAGATATTTTCCTTTTTACGGATTAGGGTTGTCAGCCCTACGCGTATCAGTTGTATTAAATCGGGATATGGGGTTTAAAGGGGGGCACCCGAGGCTCGAACTCGAAACCTCTGTCTCCTGATCTCTAACCACAAGGCCATCAGGCCGCGTGCGTATGTTTAGAGCATATTAAAATAAAATTTGTCATACTTTGGTCTTTCAATACGACGCATCTAATGGGAATCGGTATGGAGTTATTAAGTAGAATACCACATGTGGTAGCTAAATCACATCAAGTAGTTTGTCTCTTATATATTATATCATACTAAAAGGTATTTGCTTGGTAATATTGCTATAGTAATATTATGCTATAGTAATTTTAGTAAATCGTTACATATTCATTTGAGAACGACACCAATTCACTTTCATCGTTGAGACTGTAGTAATTTTCTGTACACATTTTATCTTCATTTGTCCCACGAATTTATTCTTCCAAAGTACAAATTTATCGAATGCCGTTTGCAAAAATGTTTTGTTTTTCCCCATAGTTAATAATTTACATTTATTTTTTATTTTTAATTAAATATAACAAAAAAAACTAACGAAGTGCATCTGAAATTAGCCTAAAAATAACGGTACTGCTGTCATCCTTTCCTCCTACAACCGTATTAAACAGTGACCTACTGTTTAAAGTGGATCCGGAGGTTACGGTTTAAAGTGAGTTTGACTACAAATACCCAAGGCCAATACCAAATACGCTAACCTATCCTCAAATATACAATCCGTCGGAATTGAACACAGAAACTTTGTTACGGAGCGCCAGAGCTGTAATCACTCGGCCATCAGACTCCATTGAGTAGACTTCATGAAGAAAATAAAATCAAACTAGCTTTACAGAAATAATTGTTTTCGTAATTTTTTAATATTTTTTGTTCATATATCTTTGAACTACAAGCCTATTAAAGTTGTTTTTGCCAATTGCATGTTCCCATACACGATGCCATATGTGTAATGCAGTGGAATTTTGTCATCATGGCCAAATAAACGGAAATAGTAAAATCTTGTCGCAGATGCTAGGAATGCCATTCTGCCAAGCAGTAATTAATGTCATGGTCATGTGAGACAAAATGAGAATTTTTCAGACACTGGGAAGATCACGATGATTACACGACTCAGCAAAGCATTTTGGAAACTGCAATCATTTCACCAGTAAACGATATGCAGTAATTAGCACTTGTCTAATGTGATTGCTGCTGTTCTAACAACTATTCGGTGGAAAGGAAATTATCCGGTTTAAAGTCGGTAGCGGACAAATCGATTATTCGTCGGGATTATTGGCAAATATATGTGACGCAATGAAATTTTGAAAGAGAAAAGTTTAATACTAATTAAGAAATAGTTTTCTTTTAATATTATGCAATTTAACATTTTAATTATTAAGTAATAAATCTATTTTATTGCAATTAAAACACCTGCATAACACCATTGTGTTTGAATCCACTTGATTTAGCCGCTCGCTTATTTTTCCCGCGATAGTTGAAAGAACTATGCCAGGTGAAAATCAAAATGTGGCAGATGAGATCACTGATGGCAAATAGGAATTCTTATATATAGACAATGAATACCATGTTCGGGCACGTAGACAGTGAATTCATGTAGACAATGAATTCCTTTTCCTTGTAGACAAGAATACTTTTGGAGTATGAGCCACCCGATTGGAAACCCTTGGTTTAATCCACAGTATATATTGATTACATTTACAATGTAAGTAACCATACAAAATATTAATCAGATGTTTTTAAGTAATGATCAATTAGTTGACCTAATTATTTTCAGCATTTTAGCTGTAATTCATGATATGAGATTTGTCGTAAGAATTAGCAATAAATGACGTGCATAGGTAATTCACATAATTAAATTAAACATTATAATTATGATCAATGAGTTTTAAGTAGCCGTAACCTTTCACTAACAATTATTTGCTGTTGTGGATCAAGTTCACTAGTGGAAATTATTATCAGCGACTTCAAATATTCATCAGATAACTAGGATCTATCAATAATTTTTGTATATTTCATTTTGGAGACTGTTTTTTCACGCAGGTAAGTAATTCCAAAGCGGAAGAAAAACAGCGGCCCGCCTACGTACAATTAGATAAATCATTCCTTGTCTAGCTCTACAACGAAAATTTGAGTAATTGAAAACTGTAGTATGTTAGTATGATGAAGTAGCTCAATCTTGGCCCTTGGGACTCAGCAGACAGTGTGGCCTCTAGTATAATAAGTTTGGAGACCTCTGGTCTAGAAGATTATAAAACACTCGTTACACTTATGGGCTTGTGTCATCTGGGAATTATTTTTATAAACTCATGCTACAGACTTTGCAAATTGATTAAAAAATAGTTGAAACCAAATCTCATCTTGTTTCACATCCCGTGGACAGATGTACATCACATCACAAAAAATTTGAAAAAAGAATTACAAACTTCACTATCACAATAAAGGAATTTATGTCATAATCATGCTGGGATATACTTTGCACAACCTAGTGCCTACTTGTAGACATTATGTGGGCTTCTCGGCTGCATAGAAAGACATTTCTCGACTCGTGGCACAATGTCAAGAAATGTATTTTTTTGTGATGAGCTATATCATACCAAACTACTAACCATACCTCTCTCTTGAATCACTGTGGTTCTTAAGATAAAACATTTCAAGACCTCTGGTCTAGAGGGTAATAAAATACTCGTCACACTCATATGCCTGTGTCCTCTGAGAGTTATCGGTATAAGCTCATGTTGCAGATTATGTCGCCCTGTTTCATATCACGTGGATGGGTGTGCATCACATAATAGAAAATTTGGAAAAAATAATTACAAACTTCACTATCACAATAAATGAATTTATGTCATAATCATGCTGGGATATACTTTGCACAGCCTAGTGCCTACTTGAAGACATCATGTGGGCTTTTCGGCTGTAAAAAACACATTTTTTGGCTAATGACCCAGTGGTAATGTTCGCAGCTAGCGTATAGGAGAGGCCAGGTTCGAATCCGTTGAAGGTGTGTGGTGGGGTCATTTCTTCCAAAAACGAAAAATTTCGATGCTGATTATGACAACGTCTGTAAAAGGCACTAGTCAGGAGTTTTTTGGATTTTCTACCAAGTAGCATGCAAATGCAAGGCAGTTAACCTCAGATAAACCTCCAGAAAGACAAAGTCTTACCCTCATCACCCGTTTGTTCATGAAATACGAGGTCCACCAATGTTCAATAAAAACAAAAATAAACATTTAATCTTCATCGACGTAAAGGCTCCACTGTGGGCCAAACCCGTCTGTTTACTGGCAGATTTCGAGACATGAGATATCTTTTTACGGAGTAGAGGTGCCAGCTCTGCGCCCAAGCTCTACCAGTCATATTAGACCGGGGTCTATGGCTTAAAGTGGATTTCGAACCACTACAAACATCCATGGCATCACAGGGACTTGAACCCTGTTACACCGAGTGCCAGTCAGTCGACCATCAGTCCCCGCACATTTATTAGACCGATGCTTTTGTTAGCGTTATGTATATATAACTCTATAAGATGTGTTTAGTTAACAAATTTAAAATTGTGTAATGCATTAATAATTTTAAATAATCTATTCGCAAAAAGGAAAAAAATAATAATTTTAATGTATATATTTAAATAATTAATAATTAAATATTAGTATTTAAAAGATTTGATTATGATTTTAAAAATTAAAATTAGATGCTAATTAAATGATAAAAGTAAATAAAGTAATTCATTATATATTAAACACATAAGAAAATAATTTTATATGCATTTATTCCCTTGAAAAAAATTGAAAAATATTCTTTTATCATATAAATATAATAAATAGCTAACTATCATTGTTTACATCTTTCATTATATTGGTGTTTTGGCTTTTCTTACATAATTTTTTGGCTTTCTCTTACATCATGTTAACAAAAGCATAAAAGAAATTGGCCATCTTAGCAGCTTGGATAGTATAACAACTTTCATTATACCGATAAGTATAATCTGGTAAAAATCATATAGTATTTTTCGTCTCATATAGTCTGTTAGTATCAAAACCATCTTTAGCTTGTTATGTTTTCTTTGTTGTTGTTGTTGATAGCAAGATGAAGCACGCCCAATAAGACGACTTATGATGGATGGGGGAAAACATGTATTTTTTATGCAGATAAATCCATGCAACTCGAGCTGTCCTATTCAGAAAATCATGATCGATGGAGCGCTTGGCTGTCCTTTTTCGAATCTGTTAGTGCCTTTGAGTCCAATAATCTCAAAAAATTCCATTGCAATGATTAATGAACGTCTGCAACAACACGTTATTTTTTATATCTGAATACGATGTTCTAATCGAATGATTTGGATTGATTTGAAGTCAAACATGCAAAAGAAAAATGGCGGATATGTTAAGAATAATAAATCCGTATTATATATACATCCGTATAGTATGTTATATTATTATATATCTGTTTAATATCCGTACTGAGGGAGTTCGGTTGGAAACTTGACATGTTAAGACATGTGTCTGTACTAAAATGGAAGAAATATCGTAACTGGGAAAGTCCTTTTTTTTGTACTAGAGAAATTAGAAAAGTTTGGTTTGTTGCTTTACTGTCATTGTGTGCATAGGAGACTAAACAGGCCAGGACCTACAGTTTAAACCGGATTCCGGAGCACTAACAAATATCCATGTTACCCCCTGGATTTGAACCTGAAGTCTTTGGTTCTAAAATCTAAAGCGCTAGCCAATTGGCCTTCAGGCCGCTAAATTAGAGCGGTAGGGATGATGTAGTCATATGTAGGATATCCGTTTCCGATTGCAGCTACGCCATATTGGTGTGGTTGGTATAAAAGGCTTTAGTGTTCTTTAGATAGAGCTGAATTTACTGTATATGATTTCTGGTGGCAGACATTCAAAATCGACTCTTAGAATTCAGAATGATTAAATTCGCACAAACATCCAGCCGTACTGAAATATGTATAATATTTAATATATGTTTAAAAGTAATACGTATATGATTAAATATTTCAGTGTGCAGGTTGGTTAGCCAGATTGTAACTAAGTGTGGTTAGGCTGAGATACTTAAGGCACAGGTTGGAGAAATTACAGCTTTATTGACACACGTGCAAACATCACACACATACAAATAGAGACATACAATATTTAACACATTTAAAGACAAATAATTATATATTCTAGGAAGAATTCCACATTAAAAACTCAGATACCCAGCTACACGCAGGATGCGCGAAATATATTTCTTCTCCGGGTGAGAGTCTGTAGGCTAAATGACCATTTCTCCCAAACGCCACAGGGGGTGGGGGACTCTTGCCAGTGCGTAAGAGAAATCATGGTTACAATATATATATATATATATATATATAGAGAGAGAGAGAGAGAGAGGTAAAGAGATAGATAGATATATTAACTAGAAATAAAATATGAACAAATTTTCCAGCATTCATTACACAAACTTCTGTTCTAAATTATTAAGGAAAGTTAATGACATTTAGTGAAATTTGACCAAACATAATTGATAAACGTTGTCTCAAAACATACAGGACACTGCATGATAATGCCGTGCAAAGACACTCTTTTATTCCAAAGTTAGTAACAAGTGACGAAGTACGCGCGAACATTTGTTGTGATACTATTTCAATTACGTATTGGTGCCATTTGGAAAAGTGTAATTGAAAGTTATTGATTGAAAATATAAAAAACTCTTTGCCATGACACTGTGTCAATCCCTATTAGGGACATTTGACGAAATGTAATTATAAGGCGTTATCTGAAAATATACAGATCAATGCATTCAAAACCCTTTCTTTGACACTATTTCAATTCTGAGCTTCGAGTGACATTTTGTTGAAGGAATTTATGATCAAATAAGCAAAATAGCAAGATAGCAAAAAATCTCAAATATTTTAATATCGGCAGATATAATAAATTGCAATAATCAAATTTGTTGAGAAAGTCTATGAGAAAGCCTCATTTCCAGCAAGAAAAAAATCGAAAGCTATTAACTCAATACCATAATTCCTTTAATTCAGTCAAAATACCTGTCGAAACTTTTATTACTTATCATAAAAAGGATGAAAATATTTTAACAATAGAAAAGGGCTTTCTACCATTTTACATTTTTAATTGACAGTTTGTCAGTAAACATTAAAAAGACTTAATGCACATTTAAATATTTGCATTAAATAAAAATTTGAAAACTCTCTTTTTTTTCTACATTTCATGAATATACGTTGACTTGCTGAATTAATGGACAAGCATTGCTTAAAAAATAATAAATAAACAAGAAAGATTTTTCATAGAAACACAACCTAATTTAAATCTTCTTTCGTGCGAATTTATTTATATAAAAAGAGAACAAACAAAGAAAAAATTCAAATGTGAAATTTGTGAAAACTTTAAACCATTCTGTCTCGTGCTAATGGATAATTGTTTTTATTTTGACAAACGTCAACAAGTAATTTAAATAATATTTTTAAATTGACAAAGTGCTCTATTTTTTATTTGCCTACTAAGCTTTCATGGATTTATATCTGCATTATTTAGTTGTTTCAAAAAGATTTTTAAAAATGCAAAGTACAAGAGATTACATCAAATGTTTATCCAAAGGCAACTAACTACACAGCAGTGCTCTGTTAAAAAGTAAAAAGAAAAGTTTTCAATTTATATGAAGGGTGAGTGACATCTATAAGACTCGTCTTTAGAGTAATAGCGAAAAATGTAATTTTCCTTAAAAACTATTTCTCTTTGTTATTAAAATAACTGGCATATTGAAAATAAATGCCACTCCTCATTCATCACAACCATATAAGACGAGTCTTGCAAAGAATAATAAAATAAATAAAAGATTATTATTATTAAATAATATATAATAACAGGAATACAATCTTTTAAAAAGTCAAAAATAACGACATATATCACTAAATAATTGTCCGTGCACAATGGTAAGACATGGTTTAGAAAATTAGCAAAAAGAATGTTCTTATAAAATGTTCTATGTTTGCTTTTGGCACTGCTACAAGAAAAATGGCGTTATTTTTTGGTTACCTTCTTTGTTGTGAACAGTATTAAGAAAACTAAGATAACTTTAACATTTTAACTTCATTATCTTTATATACCTCTTTCTAAGAAAACATGGAAGATATATAAAAGCTAGATGCATGTGATTTATATGGCGGCAAGAGAGTGTTTTATGAATTTTAGCATCACATTCTTTTGTTGTTAAAAAACAACAATTTAATAAAATATTTTAACTGAAACTCTCTTTACTCTCTATTTTAACTGAAACTTTACTCTTCTGTTTCTTATTACATTCAATTACTTCTCAAAACACTTAAAAAATTTGTCAAATTCAAACATTCCTTGAACACTTGATATCAACTGAATGTTCAGCTAAATGTTTCAAATCTTGATACCAACCTTAGAAAAATGTACAAATACGAGCATGTTGTTAGTTTAAATTTTGACATAGTCTGGAATCGCTTGATCAACAAAATTCTCTGACTTAGATGTACCAATGACTTTAAGAACTATTTGTGAAAACTGTAAAAAGTCTCTCCCCCCCCCCTCCCCAAAGAAAAAAGGTGTTGGGAGGTTTTTAAATCATACAAATCAAAAATATTAAATATAGAAATTTTTAAAATACAGAAACATAAAGAAAATACAGAAAATTATAAACATAAAATATAGATAATTTTAAAAATAGAATACAGACATTTATAAAATACAGAAATTTTCACAAAATGTTCGCTCCGAATAAAATAATGCAATTATGGCCTAACAAAAATCCTTTTACTCAGCGAAACAAAGCCAAGACTGGTCGGATGTATATTTATTTTACTTACTAGGAACCAATTGATACCACCCAAGATTTGGAGAAAGTCGAATCTTCATCCTGGTCGTGTTTTTCGATGAAAATCGACACATCCCCTGAGGCTTTAGAATGGAATATTTTGAAAGAGGATTAAGGAAGATACAATTGTGATCGATCAAAATCGATGGCCGAAATTTTGACTTCACAAGTCAATATCGATTTCTCTACTTAGGCATGATCATTTGTTTTCCATTTAGTTTCTATTTTCAACGATTTTTTAGCCATCGTTTAAGAGGGTTATTGAATATTCAATGCAAAATATATTTTTTCTCCATCGATGATGCTCGTATACCTCTTACATATACTTTTATTTTTATATCAATGGCCCTCTTGTTTAACTTACGTATACCTTTTTTTTACATCGATGATCGCCGGGTTCCACGAACATATCTCTTTTATTTTCAATCGATGGTCCTCGCGTTCCACTTACACATACCTTTTTTTCCATCAATGGTCCTCGTGTTCCACTTACATACATCTTTTTTTTTCCATCGGTGGTCCTCGTATTCCACATACGTATACCTTTTTTCAATCAATTGACTGCGTGTTCTACTTACGTATGCTTTTACAACAATGGTTCTGGTGTTCCTCTTATGTATACCATTTTTACAATAACGGTCCTGGTGTTCCACTTACGTATACCTTTTTTTATGCATAGATGGTCCTCGTTTTCCACTTACACATACCTTTTTTTCGTCAATGGTTCTCGTGTTCCACTTACATACATCTTTTTTTTCCATCGGTGGTCCTCGTGCTCCACTTATATGCATATTTTTTTCCATCGGTGGTCCTCGTATTCCACATACGTATACCTTTTTTATCTCACCGATAGTTGTCGTATTCACTTATACCTTTTTTTTACATCGATGGCCCTCATGTTACACTTACATATACCTTTTTTTTCAATCAATGGACTTCGTGCTCTACTTACGTATGCTTTTACAATAATGGTCCTGGTGTTCCTCTTATGTATACCATTTTTACAATAATGGTCCTGGTGTTCCTCTTATGTATACCATTTTTACAACAATGGTCCTGGTGTTCCTCTTATGTATACCATTTTTACAATAACGATCCTGGTGTTATTCTTATGTATACCATTTTTACAATAATGGTCCTGGTGTTCCTCTTATGTATACCATTTTTACAACAATGGTCCTGGTGTTCCTCTTATGTATACCATTTTTTACAATAATGGCCCTGGTGTTCCTCTTATGTATACCATTTTTACAATAATGATCCTGGTGTTATTCTTATGTATACCATTTTTACAATAATGGTCCTGGTGTTCCTCTTATGTATACCATTTTTACAACAATGGTCCTGGTGTTCGTCTTTTGTATACCATTTTTACAATAATGGCCCTGGTATTCCTCTTATGTATACCATTTTTACAATAATGATCCTGGTGTTATTCTTATGTATACCATTTTTACAATAATGGTCCTGGTGTTCCACTTACGTATACCTTTTTTTATGCATAGATGGTCCTCGTTTCCCACTTACATACCTTTTTTTTCCGTCAATGGTCCTCGTGCGCCACTTTCATACATCCTTTTTTTCATCGATGGTCCGCTTGCTCCTCTGACGTATACCTTATTTTTATATCTATAGTCTTCGTGTTCCCATTACATATACCTATTTTTCCATCGAGGGTATTCGTATTTTACTTACATATGCCAAGAAAAACCAATCGACGGGTGATGAAGAGGGACATTGCCTTTCAGAGAGCCTTATCAGTGTCATTGTCCCACATTTACTTGTTGTATGCATGAGAAAAACCCCAGAACACTCCCATCCGGTGGTCTGACTATCAATACAAGATTATTTACACACGTCGTCACAAATCTGCATCGAGTCTGCTTGTTTCCGAAAGCTATTGCTATCGTAGACGGCACTTGCGGATTCGAATAGTCATTCAAATGACGAAGAAAATGCCTTCTGAGATCCTAGCTCCATATACACGTGTCACAATATTGAAAATCGCAAAAATTCCCTTCTATACGAGACAATTTGAACACATTAGTGTAATCTCTATCGAGTCTCCTCTTTTCTGAAGGTAGCGACTGCAATATATTCTGAACCTAATGTGCTAGAGGGTTTAGGTTCGTCAAGGGATTCGAATCTAAATTATCTTGAATATTAGCTGCTTACGCTACCACTGATAGAGGAATCATCATCATCATCATCATTGGCGCAACAGCCCCATGGTGGGCCTAGGGCGTCTACCTACTGGCAGATTTCGTGACGGGAGATGTTTTCTTTTTACGGGTAGGGTTGTCAGCCCTATGCCCAACAGCCATATTAGACCGGGACCTACGGTATAAAATCGATTCCAAACCACTACAAACATCCACGACACCGCTGGGACTCGAACCCGAAACCTGTGACATGGAACTATAGAGCGCTAATCACTCAGCCATCAGGACCCAAAAAGTGAATCAGATAAAATATTATCATTATTTATTTGATGGATATAATAACAAAATAAAATATAAAATAAAAAATATTCCACTTTAAATATAAAAAAAAAAAAATTTTCTTCAATTTAGTATAGTAAATAACTGTAGACTACATAATTGGTACTGCAATCAAAATATCCGAATGCACATAGAGAGAAACCTTTTAGTGTCGAAGAGGGGAAAAAGAAGTATTTGGAAAAACTAAAAAGTTTTTTGCGCCAAATGTTACAGGGCAGCACTTTAATTAAATCCCCGGGGACAATGGTTCCCACAAACGTGAAGGAGACGAACAGCAATTAAATTAAGTAGCAGCTGTTTCAGCGTCTGGCAGCCCAATTCTCGAAGTTTTCATTCAGGGATCTCCCTTAACACAGTCGCTTTTAAACGAAAATAGAACGTGGCGAGTCAATACTTTTAACACAATACTCGGACTAAGAGACTTCTGCCACACAATGCCTGCAACTTCCATTTGGTCTGTCTGTTGTTTTTTGAAATGTAATTGAAAGGATTTTAACACTTATTGTATTTGCTTAAGCAATTATATTAAAAGTTTGTATTTAATTACATTATAACATGCGAATACTCATTAGAATGGGATAAATATTGTGGTGGTATATTTTAATGAAATCAAATCCCAGTTTACTTCTAAAAATTAATTTTCAGAGGTATATAGGTTATGAACTGGATTTATATATCTGTATAGAAATAAGTGTGTGTGTGTGTGTCTATGTGTCTATGAAGGTATTCAATGCCTTTCAAGAAGCCTTTTAAGAGTTGCTGACCCGCATTTTCTTTTTGTATGGGGAAAATCCCGGAATACTCCCCTCAGGCAATCTGACTATCGATACAAGACTCTTTACACACGTTGTCACAATCTCCATCGAATCACCTCGTTTCTGAAATCTATTAATAGAGCGGACATTACTGGCGGATTCGAACGGTTCATCGCCAGACGATGACGAAGGAATTGTGTTTTGAGATCACACCCTCATGTATGAGTGTCGTATGACGGAAAACAGAGAAAACTCCCCACCAGTCAGCGATACGAGATATTTTGTACACGTTAATACAATCTCTATCGAGTCTTCTCTTTTTTTCAAATAGCAACTGCAATATATTTTAATATAGAGCAGAAGAGGGTTAGGTTCGTATCAAGGTATCTGTCCTGTTTCATATTAGTTGCATATTCTAACACTGGACCTTGAATCAAATAAAGTAAAATATTATCATTATTTATTTGGTAGATACAATAACAAAACTAAAATATTCCACTTTCACTATAGAATTTTTTCTTTAATTAAATATAGCAAACAACTGCAGACTACATAATTGGTATATCCGAAAAATATCGAAAAACA
This sequence comes from Caerostris darwini, assembly GCA_021605075.1. Taxonomy (NCBI): domain Eukaryota; kingdom Metazoa; phylum Arthropoda; class Arachnida; order Araneae; family Araneidae; genus Caerostris; species Caerostris darwini. The sequence continues at coordinate 13,044 of BPLQ01007124.1, forward strand.
CATAAGAAAAACCTTTTTAATGTCGAAGATAGAGAAAAAAAAGTATTTCGAAAAATTCTAAAAGTTTCGCGCGAAATGTTACAGGACAGCACTTTAATTAAATTCCCGGGGACAATGGTTCCCACAGACGTGGATGAGACTAAGATCAATTAAATTAAGTGGCAGCTGTTTCAGCGTCTAGCAGACTACTCTTCGAAGTCTTCATTCAGGGATCTTCTTGGCTCAGTCGCTTTCAAACGGAAATAGAACCTGCCTAGTCAATACTTTTAACTCAATACTCGGACTAAGAGACTTCTGCCACACAATGCCTGCAACTTCCATTTGGTCTGTCTGTTGTTTTTTGAAATGTAATTGAAAGGATTTTAACACTTATTGTATTTGCTGAAACAATTATAATAATAGTTTATATTAAATTATATTACAACGTGTCAAAACTGAATAGACAAAAATATTTATGTTAGTATATTTTAATTAAATTAAATCACAATTTACGTCTAAAAATTTATCCTGTGGTATAAGCATAGACTATGAACTGGATATATGGGTTGGGTGTGTTTGTACGTTCCAGAATAACTTACAAATTATAACGCTTCTTTTCATTTTGGTGAATTCCTGTTCTTTTATTTGGCATATAGTCAAAAATATAGAAAGAATTGTCTTTATTTTTTAATTAAATAAAATCTTATTTGATGCCTGGTGCCATTTGGTGGTGTGATCACTTTGTGTTTATTATTATTAATATTTCTCTTAAATTTTCTTGAAATTGAAATTTTAAATTTTTAAAGTTTATGCTTTTTTCCATGTGCCTGTTTACTTTTTTAATATATTTTTAAAATTTTTAAAGTTAATTTTAATTATAGAAGGAATAATTTTTCTTTTTCAATTTGAGACACGATAATTTTTAACAGAAATTTTTCTAATAAAATTTTTTCAAAATTAAAATTATTTTATTTTTGGAAAACGACAAACGTCGATTCATATATGTTAGTTGTCGATATATTAGCAGTGCTAAGCATTTCATCGGTATGTCAAACTAATATCCTAGAATATGAGAAGCAATTTAATTTTTTAAGGTAGGACTGTTAGGATAGATACCTACACTTTAGTGTCATTTTGAGAAAAGTCAGAAAACAGATTGCTGATGGGATACTTTGGATTACAATGGATGAAGGATAAGATACTTTGTGTCATAATGGATATTATGCCCATCGCCATATGATGACGAACGATATCATTTTCCAAGTTCGCAGTCCTTGTTGGTTGCTACTTGTTGGCTACTAGTTGCTCAATGCAGTGATTGTAGCACATTTCATCAACATCCTCTTACTACCTAGCGCACACCCCATTTCAAACACAAAATGCCACTAAAATTCAAAAGTTAGCAAACAAAATCAAAACCATCATAAAATTATTAAGTATTAAAGGAAAACAAAATTCCTGCAATAATATCTGTCGAATCTATTCCTGTCGATTCGGCTCATTTACCGGACCAGATCCTCATTCTAAAATAGAATTTTTATCATTTGTATTGTTTCTAATCACGTCTTTTTACTGAAAGTTGATGATGAGGGCGGACCTAAGAACTGTTTAAAATTCTTTTTTCCACTTGAATTTGTCCGTGGAATGAACTGACCGGAATTTATTTTCTTCTCAATATTGTTTGCACGATCTCTTGTTTCGAAAATGGCATTCTGCTTCCGAATCTCAGATTTCCGTTCTGTTCTATTTTATTATTTACCTTTTTGTGGTATCCGAAGACGTGGTTTTCTAGTACCAAAGATAGCGACAAACCCATTGCTTATCCCTTTTTTTCCACTGGAATTAAGGTTAGTTGAATTCTGGTTGTCTGTTATTTCATGCTCTTTCCGCTATACTTTATACGGTCAGTTAAGGATAATCTTCGTAAATTCGGATATGGAGAAAAGAAGGGAAACAAAATTTCTTTGTTTACGATTGAGAGCGTCAGTAGTAAATAATAAAATGCCACTGAAGAAAAAAACCTCCATGTCAATAGAAATAACTCACCAGAATTTTATTTCCCCCTACAAAAGAACCAGACAAATCTGTTTATCGTTATTTCAAAGAATATTTAATCCGAGATAGTCTTCTGTAAAAACGTTTCAAATGAACTTCATTTTATATTCTGCATATTTCTAATGCATTTTTTTTTTCAGTAATAAAGTAATGAAAGATGCTTATAAAGAATGCATAATTCATATATTGATTATATTCATATTATTTATTATAATATATACATTTATTACAATGTGAACTTACATTGTAATATGATATTGAAAATTAAAGAGGTTTTTTAACCATTATGAAACGGAAAAAACGTTTTCCCAATTGAGTCTACGTAAAAAAAGGCCTGAATGACCGATTGTCTATTTAGCCAGTGATTTAGGGTTCTAGTGCTGGTGGTGCCGTGGATGTTTGTAGTAGTTCGGAGTCCACTTTAAACCGTAGGTTCCGGTATAATGTGTTTGTAGAGTGTTATCTTGAGGTTTAGTCAATCTTCAACCCTCGTGGTTCCTCGCTAAAGTGAAGCTGCATATTACCCTTAGCCATGGCCTAGTTGCCTGCGACGTCTCGGTGGCGTCTGTGATGTTCAGCATCTTGCCTCGTTAATCGAACTACCTAGTGGGAATTTTCCGGGTTTTTTCCCATATGATAAGCAAAATAGGTAGTTTCCCCAAAAAGTCCTCCCGGAAGGCACAGCATTATATGATTGGCTAGGTTCGTCCTTTGTAGAGTAAAAGGCCGAATACATTGCTAAATGACACAATAAAAAAGATATTTCTTAAGGATATATGCAAAAAAATTCAATCTAGAGATGTTTCTTAGATTCGAACTTTTGTTGTTGTTTTTCGATCAAAAAAGATGATGTTTTTTAACATCTCTATCCGGTTCATTGTAAGATTTAAAAGAAACACCCACGCCTTTAAAAAAAATTCGTAGAAACTAAACACAATGACAAAATTTTTTTGAAACACAAAAATTTTGTTTGCATTACAATAGAGAAAAAGATTTCTGAGTTTTCAAAAAAAACGAAGAATTATTATGTTGCTTTTCATGGAGCAATTACTATGAGAAAAACAATCTGTGTGCTCTTAGAATTATTGTTTTGTTTACTGAACAAAACTTGCGGCTGTATTTGCTTTTCTTACAATACAAGATTTAAAGGGAGGGGGGTTTTGTTTAGTTTTGTATATAGTTAAAATAGAACTAGTGAAAAAATGTATCTAAGTTTAAAATAAGCATATTTAGTCTCTTCGTTTTTATTTTCGCACAGGTATTTCCTTTTATTTGTAGACCTAATTTGTTAAAATGGCTGAATAAAATTAATTATAAAAGATTTTAAAAGATTTAGATTGAAAATTTAATATTTTTTTATCATATGCTCGTTTCCGACGTCTCGATTATTCGTCGACGAGTAGCCCAATACAGTAAAGTACGGCAAAAATAATCACTAAAGGAGAGTAAATAGAGAGTTTTTGCATACCGTACGTTAGTTACCGTAGGTCGTCCGTTAGCTTTTTCTCCCTAGCGTGCATGCTCATAGGAAACTGGGCATGCGTATCTGTAATAATATTTCTTATGAGCATGCGCGCTAGGGAGAAAAAGCTAACGGGCGTCCTAAGGTAACTAACGTACGGTATGCAAAAACTCTCTAATAGCACAAAAAGGAATACAGTTGAGAACAGCGGGGCATATGATGAGGTGCGCTACAGTCATGGGCACGACGCAGTCGCAAATTGGGATATCTGTAGCAGCCAATCCTATTTTATTTAGGTGATTCTGTAAGTACCATGGCCCGTGACAAGTCTAATGCAGGCCATGCCGAGCGCTCTAGGCAAGGAACTGGGAATTCTTGTTAGCTTATTCAATAGGGAATTCCAGTTTTTCTCGGAAGAATTCTCTCTATACAGGTTGGATTTAATAGTGAAAGATATATATCGCCTTATATGATGCAAAGGCAAAAAAGGACCAGGTTGCAACATTTGTAATCCATTCTTGGCCAACATATTAGCTTGCTCATTTCCATACATCCCGCAATGTCTGAGAATGCAGAGCAAATAATTTTCCAGTTTTCAATAGACTATCTATATTTAATAAGAGTTTAATACTTTCTGATGACTGTTAATGAAATTAGCTTGAAAAGATATATTTTGGATGGTATCAATTTATTATTTTATGTCATAAAAGTTATTTACTTCACAACAGATTATGCAAATAATTGAAGTATAGAACACATAGGGTTTTATATTATAATTAATAATGTATTTAAAAAATGACGAAAAAAATCTTTCAAAACTCCATTGTTACGTAATCTGCACTTTCAAAATTTACAAAGGTACATCTGCTAACATCAGCTGCATCATTCATAACGTAGTGAACCTTAGTTAAGGTGAAGAAGGATGAAAGATCATTTACCATTAATGACGTATACCATAATCACTACATTAAAAATGAATAGATTAAACGGAGATTGTTGACTATTGTTATGTTTTTCCCATTGTTAAGGGATTTTTCCATCGCAGCAGAATTTGTTTCACTCTTAAAGTTATTTCAGGAAGCTTCTATTTGCATCCACTGTTTCAGAAGACTAGATTGAAATAGCGAAATGATGGGCATCAATATTAAGGTACCAAAAGCTGAGCGATTTCATAAACTCAATGTTAAGTGACTGGACAGAGGCTGTGATATTGTCAATCGTAATGCCTTATCACAATTTTTGGGGATTTCTTCTTTGTAGTTTTTCTGCACACCTTCAGAAAGTAATTATTTTCACCGACTCTTTCAGAAGACTACATTGGAATAGCGTGAATGCAGCCACTATCATTAAGATTTCAAAACTCAGCTATTTCATAGACCCCGCATTGAGAAATAGGACTTGGACTTTGATATCGTTAATCGTAATGCCTTATAGCAATTGAAAATCTACTTTATAACTAGAAATTTTCTTCCCACATGAATGTCCTTCAGAAGGTCATTACTGTTACCCACCGTTACAGCGAATTTCATATGCCCAGTATTGAGAGACTGTGACATCGTCAATCATAATGTCTTATAACATTTTTCTGGAATTTCTCCTCTGACACAGAAATTTTCTTCACACCAGAATGTTCTTCAGAAAGCCATTAATGTGCCCCACTGCTCAGAATAGTAGACTGAAATAGCGAAATGATGGCCACCAGCATTAAAATGTCAAAAGCTCAGTGATTTCTTAGCCCCCATGTTGAGAGATTAGAAAGAAATTTGTGAGATCGTCAATCATAATATCTTATAAATTTGTTATATCATTCCATTCGCATGCCAATTTTTAATTTGCACACTCCCTAATATTTTTTATGTGAATAGCAATTATCTAGCATATTGCTCTATCTTGCATATTACCGCTTATGTAATAACTCACTGCCTTTTATATTTCCAATGTCCATAATTTTGCTTCATCTGTTTCTACTGTCCAATTATTTATTAGCCAGTACACATCTTCCAATTATTATTTCAATACAATCTAATTGCTTCGATGAATATTCCTTCCGCTCTCTGATTTATATATTCTCCAATCTAGTGTTTATTTTATTACGTTATTTTAAAAAATTTCTAATAATACATCTTACGTATTTTTTATATTTTTATGCATTCTCGCATTTCATATTTTTCTCTTTCTTAAATTTAAATTTTTTTGATGTTTTCTATTGTTTTGGTAAAATTTTTCGGCATTGTTTAGTTTCTATATCGTCAAAAGTGAATTTTGCGAAAATTTTCAGGCCTCCATCGCGTGTCCATTCAATTTCACCCACATCATTCCTAATCTGTAAAGCGGCAACTGAGCTCTAAGTTATGTGGTGTCCTGTAGCAGTAGTAATAGTAATATCTTACAGAAATGGGAAATCTACTTTGCAGTAGAAGTTTTCTTCACACCTGAATGTGACATCATAAATCGCAATGACTTTTCTCAATTTTCTGGGATTTCTTCATGGCAGTAGAACTTTTCATCGCACATGAAGGTCCTTCAGGAAGCAATTACTTTCATCCACTGTTTCACAGAATACGGCATTGAATAGCGAAGTGGTAGCCAGCAACAAAAAATATCAAAAGCTTAGTGATTTCGTACTTACCGTGTTGAGAATACAGTCTCCTTTAAGCATTAAATAATTCATTCACTTTATGACTCTTAATTCCAAATTATGTATGTTTCAAATTCAGTTCCCTAGACAAGTGGTTTTGAAAGCTTTTCAAGGTACTTGCATGGAGGTTTCAAAAATATTTTCATAATTACTGGACCACATATTTAAATTAACTACGACTGTTTAAACTAAGTATTAACATAGTACCACTAATATGATTATCATTTAAAGTGAAATTAAGAAAATTTAAGTGATTTTATGTATAAAAATTATTAATATTAAAAAAAGTAACAAAAAAAACCATTTTTTTAAAGCAAATCAGCTATCCTAACATCAGTTTAACTGTAAAAAATACTAAAGAAAATAAATTAATTAATATCTTAAAAAATAAACAAATCTAATAATTTAGATAATAAAATATTTAAAATATTGCCAGGATCATTTAGAAAAAAATACCAAGTAAAGGGCAGTGTGGCATAGATTGTAGATAGCTCAAACTTTCAACTGAGTGATATCTGCACAATCTTCTTGAATTCACTAGAGAATCACGAAATCTATTTGAAAATCCTCTCCTTAGACATTCAAAGGAGAGGATTTTCAAATAGATTTCTTTATCAAGTTCAAAAATTAAATATTTCACTAATTCAAAAATTGTGTAGGGTTAATTTCACTCCTTAGACATTCAAAGGAGTGAAATTAACCCTACACAATTTTTGAATTAGTGAAATATTTAATTTTTGAACTTGATAAAGAACAACACAATTTTACCATCAGTTGAAAACCTTGTTCCTAAAGAATCAATAAGCAGTGATAACCCACAAAGATTTCGATTACCTAAATACCAACACCCTTGGGCGTAAATGTTTTGGCTGATTAATGTCTTCTTGTCTCATGAAGGAGTTAAGGATCTCCCTCCATGTGCACCAGAACGATAATGTGAAGTTATTTGTTGCCACAATTTACTTAGCACGGAATATTAAGCGGAAAGTCTCACGCACTGCGTAAATGAAGAGCCCCTCGGATAAATGGAAACATCGTGGGGTTCTTGATTGATTGTTGACAAAGAACACGCCACATGATGCTCTGGCTGCTTGAGTCTCTAATCCATTCCACTTGCTTCATTTCATGATAATTTCATTTCATTCTTCACGGAGGAAGAAGGAAATTCTGGAGGAAGAAGGAAACTTGTTAGATTTAAGGAGAACTAATGTCGACAATAGCATCTGGTAGAAATTTGTTTGTTTTTTCAGTAACAAAAGGAAAATAGTTAAATAAATTAAATAGATTTTTATAGAATATAATGAATTAGTGGAGAACATATCATTAACAAAATTAAATAAAAATAAATATTAAAAAAATCAAAAAAATGTTTAGGTAAATGTTTAAATTATTCATGAATTACAATTTATCGTGTATGAACATGTTTAATCAATTATTTCAAGAAAGAAACTTGAATGTTTAAGGTTAAGTGATGAGGTACTGTGCAGGTTGCCAACTAGATTGTAACTGGGTGTGGTTGGGTTGAAATACTTGAAGCACTGGTTGGAGTACTCCTTTATTTATTTAAACATGCTAAAATACTATACACATACAATTACAACCATACAATATTCAACATATTTAAAGACATATAATTATTGATATAATTAATATAATTTTAAACTTAAATTTTAAGAATTTTTGAACTGAAAATTCTCATAGTGAGCTAGGAGAGGTAGGTATAAGTAGTACTTCTGATTTATCAGACTTTACGACTTATCAGTAGTACGACTTTTTTATCAGACTTTACGAACATCGACTTTTTTTGAGACTTTGCTTTTTTTAAAGCATTACTTATATTCTCAGAACATTGCCATACAAGTCTTCTGAATACATATATTCGTGATAATTTGATATCATTGAATGTTAACCCATTCTCCTATGACAGATTTCTATAAAGCCTTGTAAACTTGGAAAAAAAGAGTTCAGTTGATGATATCAGATTCGTTATTTCCACTTAATCTATTTGCTTACTAAGCAGTGACTGTAAAGCAAGCATTTATTGAAATTAAACCCCAGAGACTAAGGGAGGAGGAAAGTTCCTTTCAAAATCATTGAAACCATTATACACTTTTGCCTACATGGATTCATTTTATTCAATAAACATTTACTTTGTTACATTTTCTTTTACCCATAAAATATATGAGTATTATTTTGGGAAGAGTGAGTCGGCGATTTCCTGATCCGCTTTCAACGTTTCTTATTGGTTATTTCTTTTAATTTCTTTCATGAGTTATTATTATTGATTTATTTAAATTTCTTAATAAAATCATTTAATAATTTTTCTTAAATAAAATCATTTGATATTCTATAGTTTTCTGTTTTTTAATTTTTTTAAAATTTCTTTCAGGTGTTTTTTTATTAAATTTCCTTCACGTGCTTTTTTTATAAAATTGATTGGTTTCTAAATTTTTCTTTTTTTTTTATTTTTTATTTATTTTTTTTTAATTTATTTATTTCGCGTGTTTTCTTATGATACCGTTTGGTCTCTATAGTTTTTAATTTTTTTAATTTCTTTCCCGTGCTTTTTATAAAATCATTTTATAATCTATCGTTTTCTATTTTTTTTTTTTTTAATTTCTTTCAACTGCTTTTTTATTAAATTTCCTATCTGTGCTTTTTTATAAAATCGATTGGTCCCTATGGTTTTCTTTTTTTTTTTTTTTTTTTAAATTTAAAAAAAAAAAATTTCACGTGTTTTTTTAAATCTTTTGGAATTCTATATTTTTTATATTTTTTTTATTTAATATGATTTCTTTTTTCAGTTTTGAACAATTTACGAATATAACTTATTGCCTGAATATGATTTATAGATAATTTTTCTTTCCTTATTTGTTTAAAATTGATGTTATAAGTTTTGTTCTTACATTAAATTCTAAATTTTATGGGTAATCTTTATATCGACTCAGACAATTAAATTTTTTTATATATTTTATCATTATTTATATAAAATTACTTTGTTTTAAAGTTGTAATAATTTTTGTTTAAATTCCAGGTCGATTTTATATTAGTTATTAGAAATCTTGTAGAGAAGGTTTTATATCGATAAGTCTTTACTAAAACTATTTTCCAATATTTTTTTTTCAGCTGTGCAATTGCTTTATAACATTTTTAACCCCATTACATGGAACTCGAGAATTATTTTTGCCACTAAATGCCTGCCGCCGTCATGAAAAATTGGATTATTGTCCATAGTTAAAAGCAATTAGTTTACGCAAAGAGTTTTCAAAGACAAGTTATTTTTGGCATGGCCTCCTCTTGCTCTTGCTTTATACCTTAATTATCCTACTTTTGCAGTAATTTACTCAAAATCGATAAAGCAATGTGACAGGAAATTTGAAAGGCTGCTGAAAAAAAAATGCATTTCAGGATGCATGATGAATCGATAGTTAACATCGTTCCTAATCATCACATAATAATGAGTCCACATTAAACTGCACAGTAAATCAATGGACATTATTAATAGATTAGGAAATTATCATCGTTCTTTTAAAAATATAGTTTCTAAATCATTTTATGAACATATTAATTGCGAAATTTCCTATAAATGTGAATTCAAAGAACATGGATAGCAAGTGGTGAACCAATAACAATGTTTAAAATATTTAATCAATGCTTATGAATGTTGAACCAATATTTATATGTTTAGAGCTTACCAATAAGTGGTATGCTCTAAACATTGTTTTAACAAGGCTTTTTACCTTTTGAACAATTTAATTATGGAGCAGAAGTAAAACACGAGTAAAATCTATATTAGTGGTAGTGTCTTTACATATTTATATATACTGGACCCGAAAATAAAGAAAAATTCAGAAAAAATTGGGATTTTGGAATTTCTATGCATTGAAATCTAATAAAATAAGGCAAAACTTTTTATATAGGCCAAATGTTTAAAGTTTATTAAACAGTGCTTTACTAGTTAGATTTTTTAAAAAAACGTTAGGTTTATTTATTGTCTTGAAAGTACAAAAAAGCGTAATATCTGAGATCGATTACATCACCTATAATAACTTTGTAGGCAAGACAATGATTTTACATGCACAAAATAATGAAATGATAATGGAAAATGGAAAATAATGGAATTAACAATAAATAATGGGATTACCTCTGCTGGCATGAATGTTGAACCAATATTTACATGTTTAGAGCTTACCAACAAGTGATAAGATCTAAACTTTTTTTAACAACTTTTTACAATTTTAACAATTTATTTATGTAGCAATGAGGAAACGCGAGTAAATTCTATATTATTGGTTAGTGACTGAAAGTATTTATATAAATTGGATACCAAAATAAAAGAAAATTCTGAAAAATTGTGATTTTGGAATTAATATGCATAGAAATGTAATAAAATGAGACAAAATTCCTTATATAGGGTACGCAGTGCTGATAGTTTATGAAACAGTGCTTTGCTAATTAGATTCAAAAGGAAAACATTAGGTTTATTTATATTATATATTATGTTATGTGATCACCTATAATATCTATGTTGACAAGACAGTAATTTTACATGTCCAAAATGATGGAATGGTAATGGATAATGGAAAATAATGGAATTAACTATAAATAATGGAATTTACCTCTGCTGGAAGCAAAGCTCAAGGTTGTTTGAATACCCTGAAGAATTGAGGTTGATGTTGAGCATTACGTCTGACTAGAACATTTCAAACATGCTCATTCGGAATCAAGTGTGAAGACAATGTTTTCCAATCCAAACGTACAATAGTCTCATCATAGTCAACCAGTCAATCAACATGCCTATACCTAGCCAACATGCCATCATGTTATACCTAGTTATATGTTACTCTTGTACCTTCTTTCAATTAGTTGAAAATATCCGTCATCTGCTCCAATTGTAGCTGTAAGTCTTCTTCGGCAGTACCTTCCAAAAGTGATTCTGTTTTTCGAAATACATTTCAAAATTTTGTTTTTAACTTCACAGTCTTTGATAAAACAAATGCTCTCATAATAGTACTCCCATCCAACCATCTGGCTTCATAGGTTTGATTATGGTCCGCGACTCCATTAAAATGCATATCACATTCTAATGTAGCCTTCATTGCTTATATTTTATATATATTGAATGATTATTATGAGAATTTATTGTTTGTGTTTACGCAATCGCACTTTTTAAAAATTTTAATTTAATTTTAACAACAGCGAATAGCTATTTATTATACGGATATAAATGGTAAATAAGAAGATTGTTTGGGGGTTTATTCTATCCCAGATGAATGAAGAGAAAAATAAGAATATTTCGATATCTCCCAAGAACGTGAGGTATTGATTGAAAGAATGACAAATGGCACCCGAAAGTTCGACTAACTGATAAAATTTAAAATTAGCTAGAAATTTATCTAACAAATTGAGATCCCTATCTTTCTCCAAAATCATTAGCAGCCTGATGGCCAATTGACTAGCTCTCTGACCTTTGGTACCACAGGTTTCAGGTTCAAATTCTAGCTGTGGCATGCAAGTTTTTTTGTGGTTTGGAAAGGGATTTCGATTAATGGTTCTACTTTAAACTATAGTATCAGGTCTAATTAGCCTAAAGTGTGCATAAAATGATCGTAGAGAGACAAACCAAACTCTTCAACATTATGTAGGCAATTTCATTCCATAAGAGAACTTTGATTATGTTTGTAACTTTGACAATCTTTTATGTAAGATCTCATTAGTATATTTTAGAAGTAATCGTTATAACTAAATTAGTGGTTGCTAAGCAAGTTACATAAAATAATGATCATGAAAATAAGGACTACATTGTTAGTAGTCTAGAAGAAATTTCAATGTTGTAACAACCACCATAAAAATATTGTATTCAGTAGTTGTTCCAGCATACTAAGAAGGTAAAAGGCTCTTTTTAAAATGAGCTTATCTGTAAAACTGTCTACATTAACTAGTTTATAAATCATTTCTAATAATAAACAGTCTTTAAAAAAGCTTATCAAAAATTTAGACTACTTAATCTGATGGTTTTCAAGTATACCAATTACCAACATTTCTTTCATGATAAAATTTTAAGGTTCTGCACAACTTTATTCAACTTTGCTATTCATAGAACAATAGTGTTGCCAACGGTGAGTCAAGATTTTAACAAGACTTTAAAAAAGGAGTGTTTTTTTTATTACATGGTTCTGTTTAGTGTACCATGAAGAGGAAAGCATGACCTGCCAAGATGGGTTTCATGGGTAATTGGACCTATTTGCTTGTCTTACTGGAAAAATTCCTATCAAACAATGCAGCTGCAGGTTGCAAGACACTCCCACACAATATACATTCTTTTTTCTGAAAGCAGCAATTGCAAGGCATACCCCTAGAATGAAATCTTTGCTTTATCAA